>JAOTRQ010058484.1:0-13945 GCA_028565875.1 Hoplisoma paleatum | reverse complement strand
ATTGTCTCAAAGCAACTTTACAAAATGCAGGATGAACAGAAACCCCTGTTGAGGAGAATTCCTAGAGAGGAACCAGATTCCATCAGCGCCATCCCATGACATGGTCACAGTTTGAATTAGCATTTGTGCATGTACATCTGTATAGTAGTGCTTGACAGTGGTTTGCCAAAGTAAATCTTTACCCACGTGGCAGTCATGTCGAGGCTGTAGGCTCTGCCACCCATCAACTGGGTGCCATTGGCACTCCCTGCAGTCGACCATAATAGGCCCACGTGAATGCTGATGCCATCATAGACTGTTCAAGGACCGTGCTTGTACTCAAAGTATTGGCATAAAAATATATATTTTAAAAACCCTAGCAATAGAATGACAAACAGAATAGAACAAAAATAAAGAAACAATTGATCTGTGAGGTGAGTATACACACCAGAGTGAATTAGGACAGCATATTATAAAATTCATTTGATCAATAACTTATAAAAACACCCCTTTCAAAATATCTGCAAATCAATACATAACAAAAACCTGCTGATGATTTTTTAGAACATTATAGAAATAAAAAAGATTGATTTGTAGTTAGTTGAATATGCACGCTGTTTTTAAGTGTGCGTACTCAGGGTAGCATTGTGAAGGTCAGAGGAAGCAACCTGTATACAAAAAAAAGAATTACATCCATAAAGTAAGACAGTTTTACAACAGGTATTAGAAAGTATCGGATGGTGAGAACACGGCTTAGTTAGCAAACAGACTGGCTGTGTCTCAATCCGCACACAAAATCCTATCAACCCTTTACAAATAGAAATTTTGATCATTTTTCTTACAGATTTGTTTGAGATCTTTGCTAGAATAACTGTTTTTAATCGGCACGGTATGGGGAAAAAAGCATGGAACCTGATTGGCTATTGTGTTGGCTTCGTGTGGCCGCATTACGGCAATGCCAAATCGGGCTGCTTGCTATGCTTTTCGGTGCTAGTCAGGCTTAAAGTAATTATCGATTTATTACCCAGCACAAGTGTGTGTATGTTAAACATTTTATTTCTAGAGAAACGATACACCATACATTTCCATTATTCTGATTATATAAACGAAAGGAACACGATTTGTTTAAATTAATTATATTAGTTAATTTAGCACATTTTCAGAATTTAGTGTATCTGCTTAAGTTAATTTTGCTTAGTCGATGGAAACCATTTTACGAATTTTAGATGCTCAGGGGAAGTTTGGACCAACGATTGGGTTCAAGAACAGAAGACAGGCTTGATGCATGACTTCCTTGACACTACAGCTGATTTGACTTAAAACAATTTAGAGACCTCAAGATCCTGTCAACCAGAGATTGTCCAGAGTTTTAGGAAAGAAAAAGTTGAAACATTTTCCGGTTCAGAGCAAAAGTGACCCACAAGTGAGATTTGTGTAAAGTGCGAGGAAACTAAAAAGAGGGTATTAAGTATCATACCATCCACGGGCAGAAAGAAAATGGATCTTAACATCAAACCCATCTGTCAAAACAAGCTGCTGCACCGGTATATTAATATACACTGTCTATACGGTGTCTAAATTGTCAGCATAACGTAATGATAATGTCACGGAGCGGGACACGACTGTTTCTTTTTCTGTTTATAGATAATTAAATCAAAGCTGCACTCTGTAAATTACAAAGGGACAGAAGGGAGGGAATTAAATAGATGGCAAGAGCTGTTTTGGCAGAACAGAGACTCTGAGGCCTTCCTGCTGCAGGTGCAACACTAATAAATATTGAACGCTAGAGCGTGGGTACTAGCTGTCGGATGTAATAGTGGCCATCTTCCCTCAGTAATTGGGTGCATAATGAAGACACAGAGGAGCCACCGAATACCATCTGTGCAGGTACTAGAGAGGGAACATCTACGATCTGTAGTGAAAGAGGAACAGAGTGAATCACTGAGCGAAAGTTGCTGCTAATGGAAATGATATTATTTGTTACCGCCAAGGGTAGATGATGTTCCGCGTGTGCAGAAATGCACAAAAGGTCAGGTGAAAATAACAAGACTTCCCAAGTGGGTAAGCATCTGGGCATTTGCAGCGTCTCTTCTCCCTCACCCAGTTGACGTTGTTGTTGACATTTTTATTACGTGAACCCTAGGAAATATATCCCAATAAATGTAGATCGTGTGTGTGATGGACTGAAGCTCTTTCCCACTGCACTGTCAACAGGTAATTCAATTTAGAGCCTGGTACAGGGCAAGAGGGCAGCGAGAACGAGAACAAGTAGCAACAAGAGATAGAGGGCAAAAAAATAGTATGATTATTTTCATATATATACTCGAATATATTTATTGTATTCTTTATTTACAGGTTAGAGACAAATAGTTATTTAACTTATTTCTGAATGGGCTCGAGACGACTTTGGAAAATCATTGTCCACTGATGTATCGAAAACCTGAAGCCTGTGAACTGAAACCTGATTATGCAAGGAGAAACCATAATAAGGTCCTGTAGACTCGAGCTTATCTTTGATGGACTGAGGAAAATGAAGCAACAACAACCGCGGGCTGTTAAGAAGGTGAAATCTTACTCTGCTTAGTTCACAAATAATGGAAAAACTGTTATTAATAAAAAAAAAGACTGCATAGCAAAAGCTGTTTACAGTGGACTCACAAACATGTGATGTCACAAAGTGGGCATGGAAGCGGCATTCTGGTAAAAAACAAACAAATTCAAATGTAAATAAATTACAAAACGTTAAAGATCATCCATGATGTTTCACTGTTAGTAGGGTACACTTTTTCTAGGCTTAATTTCACCATCTATAAAGGTTGTTGCTTATAAAGGTTGAGATCTTAAATGTTACACCAAGGGAGTGAAGTAGAAGACATTTCTGTGAGCGTGATGTATTTCTGAGAGATGATAAGTGTGTTGAGAGGCTAGATCATCCCACCAACCGGAATGCAGTCTGAGGAGCAAGATTTAAGACTTATAAACATTTATATACATTATAAACTCCATATAACGTAGTAAATTATACAGTATGTCGGCTATGATAATGTTTCAAAAACAGGCAGTCTCGCAGAAAATGACAGGGCTATTCAGAGCAATAACGTTTAATCACTGCAGTTGACTTTAAAGAGGCTCACGATTGCTCCAAAGGAAGCAGTCGAGACATTTTGGATAATTGCCTGCTGTCTTGAAAGGTCCTTTTTTGTTCATTCGGCAATTCTGAAACGGTAAGAGTGCTAGACGTTTGTCTACTTTTCTGCGCAGACGTCATATCAGATGCATGGCGCTAGCTCTCAAAAGCCACCAATGAAAGAGTGTAGTGACACCTTTAAAGCTCATCAGGAGAGCGGAGTCATTTCTTTGTGTGACAAATAGGCGAGGACTAGCAAGGGAGTAATTAAACAGGGTTAGGGATAGGAGTGTAGGTTGAGGGATGAGAAGTACTGTACTTGAGCATTTATAGAGATGAAACAATATAAATGGGGCGGAGGGAATCAACCGATTTAAAATGGCTTTATTCCATGTAGGCTGAGGGAAGTCAAATTTGAGGAATGGTAGAAGAGGACCGTTATATCCTGCTTGAAGAAATGCTGTGCACTGAGCGTGAAAGTGTTTCAATGAACTGCAAGACAGCATGAGAAGGAAATGATGGAGGGACAGCAGGAAGGGCAATGAAAAAAAAAACTAAGCAAAGCAGCAATTCTGCCAAGAGAAAAAGTGAAAATCGAAATATTTCTACACAGAAACTCCAATATTATAGAGATATTTAAGATTTAGAGATGGCTAAACCCCTTATTGAAATACTTCATGTTTCATGGTAAACTTCATTTCATTTGTTCAGGATTTGTACCTGCAGTTCTGACCTCCGGCATATTCCAAAAAAAAAAAGTTGGGACGTGGTCGTTAATTGAGGTTTTTTATTTGATTCTAACCTGTGAAAAGTTTTAATACATGTTTTTGGTACAAAACCATCCAGGTAAAGTTGAGTCTCTACAGGACGGATGATAGACTGATGTCTATTCTTTTCATGCCGTACGATCTACCCACAATACCTTTGCGATCGATCGGTAGATCGTGACCGACATATTGCGCGGCCCTCATCTAGACTGTTCTCAGCAATAAATCCAAAAGCCAAGGTATCAAAGCGAGGTATCAAGGCAGTTTGCTTGGTAAAGGTTATAACATTTCTGCGATGGCAGTGTTAAAGCATAAAATGATCTATACCGCTTTAACTGTCTCAAATGCTTTTGGATGAGTTGCAGGTCTAGAATATTCAAATTCAAATGATTAACATTGCATTTAACAATCAAAACATGAAATATTTCGCTTTGTACCGTCACAGTTAATATAAGTCTTAGCAAATGTAAAACACACAAGTATTTGAATAGCATTGTTGTCTAGTTCTGACCCATTTCGTTTGATAAACCAAATTCCGTTACCTAAACTAGAGAGACAAGAGGGAGGGTGCAAACTCTCATATAATCTCTCAGATATTCACTGTGGACTAAAGCCTTTCACTGAATGAAAAACTGCCAGATGTGCAAACAAGATCCAGATAAGGACAGAGGAACGAGAGATGAAATAGCACAAGTACGGTGGATTATAGACAAAGCCAAAGCATTTAGAAAGGAAGTCAACATGTGCTTCATTAATAAGAGCAAAATTTTTGACCGTGTTGACCACACAGAATTATGGGATGTCTTTAGGGAAATGGGAACGCCACAAGCATCTTTCGGTTCTCAAAATAGAACTGATCAGCTCATCGGGTTGGCAAACAGACTGGTTCTATGTTTGTTGATTAAAGAGTTATGCAAGGTCGAATTCTTGCTCACTGTCACAAAAAGCTTCTGGGTGGTTCCAGATTTGATTTGTTCTAGTTCTTTCTGTGTGTCTGGGAGTTCCGGCTTCCTCCCACTGTCTAAAAACATGCAGCCTCGTTTAGCAAGGACAATTAATTGCCTTTTAGATAAATGGATCCCGTCTGCCCTGCACTGAACTGGCACTGTATGCAGGGTGCTTTTGGTAAGCAAAGCATCCATTAAAAAACTGGGGGAAGCTCCGGCATAATCTCCCACACAACACCTTGATTTGGGTAAACGATGGACTGAGTGAGCGAGTGAGTGAGTAGCATTTTGATCACTGTTATCATTTTTTTGTTATGACTTTAAAAGATCTCACACTTACTGCCACGCCTACCATGTGCTAACTTAGAAAGTCGTGGCTGGATGTCTGCTGTATAGGAAAATGACGGGACAATAGGTGGTCCGAACGCTTCTTTGGGTCTTCAGACGGAAGGACCAAACCCTGGTCAGCCCTGTGTATAAGCAACAATGAAGACTGCATAGACTGTGCATGTCTCCGAGGTTGTAGGAAAGCAGCAACCCTTCCTCACAAAAAAAGGTTCCACAAGGAGCTGGAATCCTTACCTGGGGATGGAAATCCAGCCACCATGTTGTATTAAAGAACTATTTAATATATTAGATTTGTAATACTGTACAGATGTACAGGTATGTGTGTTGTCTTTAATACAATATAGTTGGAGACATTTATGTCACTATGTTGTCCATATTACAGCTGTACGATGCACACAGTCTTCTCGTTGCTTCGATTTTTATCGTTTTTCCTTTCACGTCTTTCAACCTGCGCCATTAAATCGTCGACTCTTTCCTTTAAGGGTTAAACCTGATTTACGTCCAAGTAGAATCCTTTCTGGGGGCTGCTTGAAATAAACTAAGAGCGCTTCAGAGCATATGAGGTTTAGCAGAAAAGTAAGATGTTTTTCGCTGACCATAAAACGAATGGGGCAGAATTTATGGGTGCAAGCACAAACTATCGTCTGGACAGACAAAATGTTGGCTTGTTCTGGCAGAAACAAAGCTGTTGTATAGTTTGGTGTGATATAAACACATACTTAGAAGTACCAGAGGAAAAAATAGGCCGCAAAATGAAGAATCAAAGTGATTTTACTTTTCATTGAGTATTAAATGTAACACTTGACTACAGCTGATATGATAAAGCAGAAGATGAACTGTGCATGCATCAAAGGAAGATTGTTCCAGGCATATATACCCTCTTGTGTACTATGTTGCAAGATTGGCTAGTTAGTGAAAACAGTATTTTCCCGGATGTATTTTCTTATAATTTACTATAACTCAGTAATGGATGCTATTTATAATGCACCAAATTGCAATTAGTACAAAACGAAGTTGCATGCAGCCAAATTTACTTTAAAAAGAACAAGTACACAAAAGACTCCTTAATACAATTAGGTGAGTAACTGTGATTAATTACGTTCCACCTCTGCACATTATGGTTTTCCTGGGTAGGACGTCGCAACAGTTCTCATTTGAAATAGTGTTTTACTATTTCCGTGTTATTTATTGTCGAGATGCGCACAAAGGTAACATAAAGCTATAAAATGATAATATCACCTAATCTCAGGTTCCCATATTTACACGTCATTGCTTATGTGGTCCAAACTGCATAAAAGTCTGACTTTAATCGCTTTAATCAAGTCCTAACCATGGCTCATCAAATTCACTCACTAATTCTTCTCTTCAAGGTCAGTTAGGATTTTTTTTGCAGATCTTGCATTTGGAGCAGGACATTATAGGTTGCAGCTTTAGAGAGGAACTCGGTTAGTGCTTCACTCTTGATTAAACAAAATGCCAAGTGCAGTCTGGCCATGTAGTATTCTTCATGATTAGATTCAGGGCTGATCTGCAGATCTATTTCCTGCTCTTCTCCTGCTCGGTTCTAAAGGGTCTGTTCTTTAGTCTCGGTGCAAATGACACTTGAGTGTAATACTCAGATTTTATAATGTAATATAATGTAAGTTCATTCATTCGTCGTCCATAACAGCTGTATCTTGATTAGTTTAAAATCAACCTAGTTTAAAACGTCTGGTGCAATGACACAATTAGCTTAAAACCTGGAACGTCCGTCGTACATTCACTGATACTTAATCGCACCTTGAAGTTATTTAATATTACTTCTATGTTTTCTTTCAAAGGAACAAAGACACACAGTAATCTACTCTAATCTAATGTAATCCACTGAATCTAAAGTCCAGATTAAAGTCCAGAACTGTCTCTGTACTACAAGTCACTCGAATTTCCTGCATTTTGATTCATTTTTATTAAAATATTAATAATGACATTTAAAATAGTTAAAATCGTTATTTAGATGTAAAAAGTCATTTAATTTTGGGAGATTATTATTATGTGACTTACAAAAAAAAGAAAAAAATCTGCTGAATCCCAGCATGCAGAGATTATTAACCAATCGTTATTTTTACCTCTATTTTCTTTATTAAAAGCGTATTTAAAATTAAATTCCCTTTGTAAGAACTACAAATTAATTTACCTAATTCTCTAATTTTATTCAACGCGAATGAATTTACCAATTTTGTTTTATTTTATAGCAAACTAGCTTACCATCAAACTTTTAACACAACTAATTCATTTGTCGGTTTGACTTTTGTCCGACTACAAACTAGTTTGCCTTCAGATTTAAATCAAAAACAGTTAAGCGAATGTGCAAACGAGCCACCATGCTAGCCAAATGTAAATATTTGTGTTATTTTATTAGCTAATGATACATGCCTTTTCGGGGTTCAAATAGTCTGAACATTTCTTATAATATTGCAGCTAACTTCAGGATTAGGGTCAGGGGTGAACTAACTAAAGTGTGGTTTAATTTTACTTTGAATTGAATAGCGATTTCCGTGAATGCATTGGCAGATGCTGTTTTCGGGGAATACGGAGCTATTAGCCAAACTCTGGCCGATGAAGCAGCTGTTAGGTGTCCTTGGCTGGGGGAATAGAGCACTTAGCTTTGATCTAGCTGATGAGTTGTTTATGCTGTCAGGCCTGCTGTTGGTAGTTCGCTGTAATGTGAGGTTAGCACAGAGCTGAGGGAGCAAAGGTCTATAGAATATGAGGTCTGGTGCTTGTTAGCGGACACTCGACACACAACATGCTATTAGGACATTTCAGTTACACTGACCTCTGGCGGTGCTTCATCTACATCATTAGCATCATGGAATATGTAGTGAATTTCTTATTTCAGCCAAACGCATGACTGAATCCTCCGAATGAACCCTAATCCGTGCAATGACACGCAAATGTGGAGTGTTTCCGGAAACAGCTTATTAGCTTAAGCGAGGTAATTCGAAGCAACAACATGTGAATCTGGAATAAATGAAACTAGTAACTCTCTAGTAATCTCTTTATGTGAGAATGATTTTGTGCAAAGAAGTTGGACTTGTTTTGTAGCACCCATAGATCTATTATAATATTTTTAAAGAGGTGCAATATGCTTTCTTTTAATAATATGTCTAAAAATAATATTTGAAGGAGAAATCCAGGCTCTGCATTGGCTGACTGAAGCTATCGTGACTTTATTAGTAATGCCAATTAATTATAGTGAATGTATTCAATGACAAAAGCTGTCCATAACAAAAACACAATATATTGTTGAGAATATATTGTTGCCTGTCTTCCCACAGATAATATTTTCTATATTGTCTATTTATTGAGAAGGTTCTTGAACACTGCCCATGGCACTGGGGGCCTTGGAGAATAAACAACACAGTAGAGAAACACTGTTCTAGAGGACTGTAACATGGACGTGGATACGTTCAACAGCGTATCACTGAAACATTTTACTGCATCTTTTAATATTGCCCCCGGTTCCTTCCCCCCCCCAAGCTAATTTGGACGGCTGTGTGAAACGTCTAAATGTGTTTCTGCGAATTTTATTGAACAGCTCTTGAATCAAAAACAGGTGTCTTCATAATTAGTAAGTGCTGTTCTAACCTCTGGGAGTTGAAAATGGATTGTAAACAGATGGAAAGCGGGAGAACGAGAGTGTGACTGGGCCGGTAGGAGTGGGTGGGGGGGGAGGGGGGGTTGAGGGAAGCTGAAAATGAAAAGAAATAGGACTAAAAGGCAATGGCGGTAGATAAATGGAGCAAGCGATAGGAAAGGCGCTTTATGAGAGATGACCCTCCATCCACTCATTCATTCCCCATTAGCATATTCATTTACTCTCCCTCGTCTCCGATGTCCGTCTATCTATTTTAGCTCCCACTCCCGTAATAAACAACAAAAAGATGATTGATTTGCCGGTCTCCCCGAAGGCTAGCTGTATCATATGCTTGGAGGACAATGATGCCGCTCTCCTTTGTCTGTGGTTAAATGAGGCGCTTTATCAAAGCTTATGCAGTCACCCCACAGAGTCAGTTAATTGAGACGCTCCGTGTTTGTCTCCTGACGACGCTCAAGTGCTTCATCAGCAGCCTCCGTGTTATTTATGTCATATCTGACAGTGCCTTATCAATTCCGTCCCCTCTTTGCTGATTGATCGGCGATGCCCAGTGACCCCGTGTATTGTCGGAGTGGTGTGGCGTTACCAATTTCTCAAGCTCAGACTAGCTCGATTCAGTTAATCTAGGAACTTCCGTCGCACCTTCATTCTCAGCATCCTTTTCTCTAGAGTTGGGCTTGCTGTTTTTCATCCGTCTCTGTCTACCACTACGTTGCCAATTTCCTTCATTCATCTCTCGCCCAAGTTTTATTACAGCTCCTTGATTTTCTTTTCTCACCCCTTTTCGGGCTGATATTTCTTACCTTTCTCTGGAAGAGACTAGTTCATGGGTTTGTATAAGATCCAGGTCTTCTTTTATGCCCATATCTGCTCCAGTCTCTTCCCATACTTGTTTGTCCTCCCTTTTCCACCATTCACCATATACGGCCAATTAAATTGCATCCCCGCTTGCTTTCCAACCCTACAGAGATGTTCTCAAGGGTCACTAATTAAACATCCTTCTCTCGTTTCTATTCTCTTCTTCTGATGTTGTCTGGGAAGCTCTGGCAACATCTCTCCATATCCTGCTCATCCCTGTTCTTTGGGCTTCTTAGTTTTCTTCCCCGTCAGACTATTCATGTGCGCTTTAAAATGACAATATGTATACAGAATTATGTAAAAAATAAATAAATAAATAAATAAAGACATTAGGAAACTTGGCTGGCTAAAGATTGCCTTGAAGCGATACAAAAATACAATGTTGGTTTAACCTCTCAAACTTGGAAAAAGATCAATAAATTTATATAACGGAAAATCGGAGAGAAAGTTTAGAAGAGCGAGTGCTAATACTATACCTACTTTTTATATAAACCAGTCATTTGACCTTTTGTTTTTATTAGCATACTAGCTTCCTGGAGGGATACATTACATTTCAACTCTATTAGGTCAAGCTTGAAACAGCTTCTGTTTTAGTAAACTTCTATTCAGCTATAACACACTTGTGTATGTATTTTACCCTGTCATATGAATAAACATTTTTTGCCTTTAGAAAAGATTTGTAACAATAGGTGCTGGCAAATGCCATCGCATCTCTAGCCTGAATCTTGTGTCTTGTCATGTGATCAAAAGTTCATATGGAAGCCATAAGCAGGTCTTAGTGTAATTTCATTATTCACACGAGTAAACAAAAAATATTTTTGGTTTAGTTTATTACCCGTGTAAAAAATAAATTGCCTCCTTACAGTGTTTGTGGCACGTCGTTCTGCGATGGAGCTGAAGGGATTGGAACACTTTGAGATTTACAAAGTGCACATGTATGATCAAATTATAAATCAAATGTATCATTATTATTATTATTAATGGCCAGAAACATTGCATTTCAATTTTATTTGGAAATTTCCATTCTCAACCTTTTCTGATTTGGAGTTGTATGCTTCTCAGCGTTACAGAGTAGTTTAATGGTAATGATCATGTTGACAAGGGCAGTTAGCAGTTAAGGTAATGGATTGACATTAAAAGGATGCTAGTTGAACCCTAGGATGCCAGTGTTGGGCTTTTGAGCGACCCTTAATTAAATAGAAAATATACTGTCATAGTACTGTTAGTTGTTTTGAATAAAAGCAACAGCTAAATGATAAAGACGTAAATGTCGATAGCTTTAGTGCTATAGCAGTCTATTACGCTAGCCTCATGGACAAAGCCATGATGATGAATTCACACCGTCCAGTCTGTCCACCACAGGAAAGCAGAGCAAAATGAAGCATGTTAACGTCTGGCCACCAGTAGATCATCTGTACATCATACATCTATTAAAAGTTGTTTTGAGGCCTGGAGGATCTTGTTCTGTCTTCTGAGACCGGTTTATGCGTGTAGCTTTAATACTAAGAGAACACTAGAGCTTGCTAGGGACCAAAGAAGAAGTACGTATGCTGAAGAAGGTACTTGTGCTGATCAGAATTCCAGTGGTAAGAGCACAGGAGTAATAAATCTTTCATAAATTCCACATGTTCTACAGGCTACAAGAACCTCAGGAGTAGATGGAAGAATCCAATACTGAGCAACACCAGCTGGATCACAAACTGAAGGAACCGAACCTTTACTTGAATAATTAAATGATTTTCTTCTTTCTGCTGCTGCTGTTTGAAGCCACCATAGCTAATCATGATCCACATTCTAGATTTGGCAAGGTTTTAAGAACTGATGCCGTTCCTTTGACAAAGCTCCTGGTTTATCCGGGCATGGGACAGGAACCAAGCTCAGAGGGGTCCAGCAGACTAAGATGCTAACACCATGATTGGCGGTTCGAATCTCAGATCATGCTGCTTACCATGGGCAGTCGGAGTCTCAGAGAGCACAACTGACCATGTCTCTTTTTGGGTGGGTAGATAGCATTCTCTCCCCACATCACTCCCACAATGATGTTCTCCAAAGCTGATGAACTGTCCTATAGATACCTAGACACTAGCATTTATAGCCCAGTACATTGTAGTGCCAGGATAAATTGGAAGCATTGTAAAAAGATGAGCATCCTAACCATAAAACCTTGCCAAACCTAAAATGAAGATCATGATAAGCTGTGGTGACCCCTTTACATCACACGCAAGATGATGTTGGTCAGCACAAGCATCTGTTAGTTGATATATTGGTTGGGTCATTGCTCTTTTTCAGAATTGACTCTGAATTGAGGATGGATATGCCCCAATTTGTTTCGAATAAATCCCCTATCTTCTCAGCTCCCGAACTTACAGAGAGGCGCAGGGTCGAACCACGGATCCCTAAGACTAGGAACCACTCAAGCCTCGTCGCTCGAGCAAAACTAATCCTGGCCAAAGTAGGAATATTATTCTCATCCTACTCGCCTATCTCCTCCTCCTCCTCGTCCTCGGTGCCGTACTGCTCCTCAAGTTGTACTAATCCTTCGCCCTCTTGGTTTCATCTTACTTCTTCCTTTTGCCTTTTCACTTTCTGTCATTACCAGAGCAAAACTAATCCCGCCCTGTCCACTCTTAATTCTAATCTTCAGTCGTGTTTTTTTTTGTTAAAGAAGTTATAAAATAAAACCTATTTATTTAATATTTAATCACTTGTGCATTCTGTATCGCTCGTGTTCACTTGGTCTCTCACTGATTAACATTATAGATTCCAGAACACTTTAAATAGACATATATAAACATATATATGTTGTTTTATTTACTAATCAATACTAATATGTCTCAATCTGCACATACTGTAATATATAACATATTGTAATTAAAAAAAACATAACTTGGACTGTGATTCAAGAAATGGCCATAATTTTAAATATTTCAAAAGACTGATTTACTCAGATTTACTTACCTTATAGCATTATTGCAATTATCTCAAACAAAATCTGCATATTATGCAACTATACGTAAAATAATTAAATAAATCAATGAAGCCACTGTCGTGAATCAATGAAGCCACTTTAATTAGACAATTACATTGACATTTATTCCGGTAGTGTAACAGAGAAATTCCTTTTAAATGATGCAAATATGTTTTCTGTTCAAATTCAAATTCGCATATCCCAACTTGTCTGGAAGTTTGGGGTCAGAGCGCAGGGTCAGCCGCAGTACGGCGCCCCTGGAGGGCTAAGGGGCTAACAGGGTTAAAGGTCTTGCTCAAGGACCCAGCAGTGTCTGTGTAGCAGAGCCTGGATTTGAACCCCCAACCTTTGGGTTCACAGCCCAACGCTCTACCCACTAGGCTACACTGTATTTTGGCGGATAAGAATCCGGGCGCTGCTTGAACTTGCTTTCCATTATTTTTGTGTCTTCCAGCAAAGTATGAGGGAGAATAAAGAGAAACAGGCTCTGGGAGATTTAATGATCAAACCTGTACAGAGGATCCCTCGCTACGAGCTCATCGTCAAAGTCAGTACCAACATTAGTACCCATAGTACCAATGTTTGGTTCCTTTTTATGAAAAACACACTAGCTTGGAATACTATAGTAAACTATTCTATATACAATATTGTGTGTGTGTGTGTGTGTTTCAGGATCTGCTGAAACACACTACAGAAGATCACCCAGATCACCAGTTCCTACTGGAGGCTCAGAAGAACATAAAGCGCTTGGCCGAGAGGATAAATAAGGGACGCCGTAACGCCGAGGAGGTAGAGCGGGAGACCAGGGTCATGCAGGAGATCGAGGCTCACATCGAGGGAGTCGAACATGTAAGAACACATGAAAGGAAACACGCAGCTCAGATTCCAGGACCTGAATGAGACCCGGTGATCTTATCGGACCGGTGACCAACATTTGTGACATCACTTCATACTTCATATGAATATGGTTCAGTCATAATGATATAAATACCAGTTCCAAGTCCAAGTATTGAGTTGTAATAATACATACATAATAAAAAGGGTTACAAAATATACTTTCAATTAAAATAGAGTGTATATATATTTACCGTATTGTCCCGAGTATAATTCACACTTTTTTTCAAAATGTCGAACATAAAAACTGTGGTGCTGCTTATTTGTGCGACTGATAAATGTTCAGTTATAACAGAAACTTCAAATCTAGCTGCACATTTATAACACAACATGTTATGATGTAACATTTATAACACAACATGTTATGATGCAACATTTATAACACAACATGTTATGATGCAACATTTATAACACAACATT
>JAOTRQ010058466.1:0-13951 GCA_028565875.1 Hoplisoma paleatum | reverse complement strand
TTTGCGATTAATTGCGATTAATTAATTACAGACCCTGTAATTAACTCGATTAAAATTTTTAATCGAGTCCCACCACTGATATATAATATATATATATAGTAGTGTGTGGGTGTGTTCTAAGCAAACTCATACCCACATAGTTCAAACCAGACACTCATAAACAGAACTTTAAACCACATGGCCAGCAATAATGAAAGAGGCAAGGTATAGCCTAGTGGTAAAGAACAGAACTTGTTATACAAATGGTTGCAGGTTCAAACCTCATAACTGCTAAATTGCTGCTGTTGAGCCCTTGAGTAAGACCCTTAACACTCATTGCTCGGACTATTTACTGTAACTACTGTGAATCATTTGGATAATGGATAATGTTGTCTGTTAAATGCTGGAACTTTAAATGTCATTGTTCAGGTACAAAATCATTACACTTCAATTTTCTTCTAGTGATGTTAAAAGCCCAGATGAGTTTCAACTAGATTGTAGAGAAAGCAATTGTTTTTAAAACATTGAATGAAATCATTCAAGCAATGCTAATTAAAGCAAAGCATAAAATTTAAAAACTATTTAAAAATTATATAATGTGTTAAATTAGGCTTAAGTATTACTTAATTTGCTAAGTTAAAGAAGGTGGCTTTTCTCTTAACCATACTCCCTGTACAAACCGAAGCTTTCACATGATTCTGCAGCTGTACTGATTCGACTCTCGTGTGTCGCTCGGTTCGTTCAAACATGTTGCGGGTGGGATGTTAAAAACAGCAGCGCACACACAATAAATACCAATAAATACGCTGTAAAACGTTGTTTGCGTTGTAAAAACTAAAAATAATAACTGAATGACATCAACGGTAGGAAATGAAAAGACTGACAATAAAATCGTCGAACGAAGTGATGAACCGATTCACTCAGCTGATGAACGACTCTCTAGAGCGAACAACGAGTATCTACAATAAACGATCATTACATGAAATATTAGTTTAGTGAGATGTGGCAGAACTCGGCAAACAAGAGAACAGTTCCAAACAACCGTGCAAAAGATAGTAACAATGAGAAAGACATCCAAATAAGAATAAAAGCGTATAAGCTTTTATTATAACAAAAACTAAGCCAGTCTGCACAATGAACGCTCTGAAATTAGAACCCGCTGTCCGCATTTCATCGCCACAAATGTCCGGTAATGTTACATGACATTTTAACGACTATTCGACAGCAAAACAGACTATAAAACACATATAATTGTTGATTAATTGTCGCTACTCACCTCTTGCTCCAGCTACAAGCGCGTTGTTTTGTTTATTTGAAAGACTCCATCTGACTTCATGCGTCACGCTCCGAGACTTCCGCCTCACTGCGAGAAGCGCAGCCAGACGCAGCTGAAATTGCGCATGCGCACAACACGAGCAGTCACCCAGCACTGCTGCTTAAATGTTTGTGTGTGTTTGTGTTTGTGTGTGTGTTCGCGGTGCCCTCACATGTTTCATCAAGAAACTGAAAGAGACTGCAGTAAATAATGCATTCGAGTTACATAATAAACAATAAACCTCACACAAGTTATGTCGTTCAACAGGGAGTGCAGCAACTCATTTTATAAGCTCCATGGCGTTTAAAAATGAGAGTCTGAGGTGATTTTTGTGAGCAGCACTGATTGTTTAATCTTAGGGTTCCTGAGAATATATCAAATTTGACTAGCAGGAAGGAAATAAACTCGTCTTTCTGGTTTAGTATTTTTACAGTATATCTGCTTACAGTTCCATGACATGCATCGTATAAGCATGAAGTGGTCAAATGATTTATACTAAAACTATTTACTACTATTTACAATTACGACAAACTTTTATGACCTCTGCATGTTGGTTTTACTGTAAAACTTAATGATACTTTTTTCTCTCGGGTAGTTTTAACACCAGTTTCAGTTCAAGATTTCATTCTTTTGACTGTCACAAACGAGGGTCTTTCACTAAATTGCTTCTAATGTTAATAGCAAACGTTCTCACTATAAGACGCGTAGAATTACTTTGAAACATTTGTACAAAAGTTACTCTGGAATGCTTATGATGAAAGTCCTTCTAACTTTTGGTTACATTCATTACAGGAAACGGTTGCTCATTACACAAGATTCATCAGCACACAGCTGAGATCATTTGAATCAAACACAGCCATGAACAATTGTATCTCCAATTTATTTCACTTGCATGTTTTTGGAACTGGAGCAGGAACTGGAGTAAACCTGTGCAGACACAGGGAGAACATGCAAAGGATCCAGACCAAAGGTTTTGAACCTAGGACCTTCCTGCAGTGGGGCAACATAGTCACTTCTTGATAAGGATTTGACGAATGTGATGGCTAATCAATAGCTTTGTCATCATGGACCTGCAGAAGCACTATGGACAGAAATGAACAACTTGAAATCTTGATTATGTGATCAACCAAAGCATACAGAACTGGTGTCCTATCTTTCAATTGTGTAGCCTTTTATAGGTATAAAAGTCATCAGTTTCATTTAGTAGTAGTATTTGTTAGAGCCTGAAATCTGATTCCCATGGTAAATACAGCTAGAGATCAGATGATTAATATTTGCGCATGTAAAAAGTAACCTGTTATTCTTGTTATCAATATGTTCAGATGTTTCTTCTTTTTTTAAATAAACATGCTTTTATGGCGTGGAATAACATTAATGTGTAAATACCTAGCTTGTTGCTGTTCTATCCTGTTTATGAACAGAGGCACCACTGACCAGATGTCATTTGGATGGTGGATTGTTCTTTTTATATAATTATATTTGTTCAATGAAAGATTATAAATGACCACATTGTGCATATATAAGTAGCTCAGATCAACAAGAAAGCCTGTTGTGTCCATAATAAAGAAACCAGTAATAGTAAACAGCATTAAAACAGAGCTGCATCTGACAAAATTATATAAGCAACTTCCTTGAATCCTGCTTCGGTTAGGAGTCACCACAACAGATCACCCACATCATAAATCTGGCATGGATGCCCTTTCAGACATAACACTTCCTTTTCATTCTAGCACAGATTTTTCATTCTAGCACAGACTTTTCATTCTAGCACAGATCATAATGGGACACACACTTAGCAAATCCACTAAATATTCAAATAGGTCCCCATTCTGTTGCACGGTATAGAGACAAAAACTTTCAGTGCCTCAAGTTAAAACCGACTGCATGTCTTTGAACTGTTGGTAAAACCCATACAGACACTGGAAGAACATGCAAAATTTCATACATAAAGTCTAACCCGTGAACCGAACCTGGAAGTTCTTGTTGTGAAATGACAGTGCTAAATATTAAACCACCATGCCACCCAATCAAAGATCTAAATCGATTAAATACATTTTAGTAGCTAAATGTGACAGAAAACACCACACTGCTGAGAATTATTTAATATTTTATTTAACTGAGCATCTAAATAAATAAAAAACATACAGCTGCTGATAGTGTAAAATTATTATTAAAGTAACAGACAGAAAAAACAGAATGATAGCAAGTCACACAGGTAACATATTTCAGCATACCAAGCCTGTTCATAAGTTTTCAGGATGCTACATGGCTGTGGTGAATACTGCTGTTTATAGCTTACTAAAAGTAAATGTTTAATATTAGATACACATTGTCCTTTATTACCTACCATGTCTTCTGTAAATATCAGTCAGCAATAAATGGACCAGTGCAGTAAAAAGCTCAACTGCAGTAATACTTGGTGACAAACTTAATACAATCACAAAAGTGTGACAGTTCAGATGTAGTGATCCCATCTCCTAATAAAATATTCATTATTGCTAAAGTGCATCTCTCAGTCATGTCTATTATTAAAAAGAAAAAAAACAGAAATATATACTGTATACACATAATATTATTAATTTTGTAGTGTCAGACACCTGTTAGAGAAACATCGATTTCTTATACAGGTCTTAATTCTGTATCCTTTTATCCTGCCCATCACATTTGTGCATAATGACAGCAAAAAGAAAGGATGTGCTATTTTTTCCCTTTCTTGACAAATCACGGTCATTTACCATTAAACGTTGCAATAATACTCGCTTCTAGAACTTCTCTTATTTTCATTTCATCTTGACCACACAGTGTCATCAGATTTTGGGCAGTTTTGGTGCTCCGACGATGGGATTAGACTTCTGTAGGAAACGGCGGCCGACGCTTTTGTAGTCGTAAGTGCAGTCGTGGGTCTCTGCATAGCGGTGGATGGAGCAGAAGTTGTTGCCACACCTGAGAAGAACACAAACAAAAAGATCTTTTGAAAATCATATCGTTAGGACCCCTTCTGATGTTTTGTGACCTGGCTTGGCACAACAGATATAGAAGGTGTGTAAAGGAAAAAAAATCAATCCTTCATCCATCAAGCCAATGTGACACACTAGCCATAGCGAGGTCGCAGTTGGTGAGACCTTGAGCAAAGCCATTAACCCTAAATTGCTCAGACTGTGTATTGTAACTAATGTAAATCACTTTAAATAAATTCCTCAGCTAAATGCTGAAAATGTGAACAACGGAGTACATAAAATAGAGCTTAAGGTAGAGTAAATTTAAAGAAATAATAAAAAAAAAAGTTAAAATGATTAAGTATGGCTCGAATTACACGTTACAGCATTACAATTCAAAAACATAAATGAACAAAACAGAACTAACTGAATGGCCACAGTTCAATATGATCCTGTCACATGATGAAACAGTGGGATGAATAATTCTGTCATGAATAAAATCGTATACACCGCTATTGCTAGTTGTGAAAAGTTACTGAAGCAATAGCAACTGGATGATGAGTAGAGAAGAAGATACGATCATAGCCCCCTCCATTTATCTCCCAATCCAGTTTATTTGCAAATGGTGATTATAAACTGTATGTACTGATGCCTACACAAGTCCCTTTAGTTCATAGTCACTTCTAATCACTGATTCTGAAACACTGTGCTAAGCTCCATGAGCCCTCAGATACATGAACGCACATGCACACATGAAGGTGCCCTGACCAGCTGGAGAGCTCATCACACTGTCAATGGCAAGGGTCCTGTTCGACCTACCCACCACAGCAAACATAGCACTCATATTGTTGCCCAAAGGGTGTTTCAAACTGGAAAGTTCACAAGCTCATTACTAAATTGGGGACTATCATATTTAAGCACAGTGTACAGCTCCAAAAATGTAAAATAAATCAAATCATTAATTCAGCAGCCTCCATGGACAATTCAGAGTAGCCCCCATTTGTTTAGTTTTGAGGGTATGGTGTGAAAGTACAGCCATATACAATCAGTAGTAAACCTGCAAAACCAGAAAATAGAATCTAAAATACCTAGCTAAAATGTCTCAAAAGGAAAGTGAAAACGAATCCTGGTAAATTCTGAATAATTGGCGCACTGCCACCACCATGAGCTATTTTGTGGGTTTTGTTTATTATTTTTTTACGTCATGCTTTAGGTAACATGATAGGAAACATTACACACGTTAGTACACATTATTCATTATACAAGTCCCAGTTAAAGACAATTTCGTATCTGCAATTTGCCTTACCTGCATGTTTTTTTTTACTGTAGGAGGAAACTCGTTTTTCTGTGGAAAGCAATAAACTGTTTATAAAGAAATACCTGCATTGATAGCTGGTGGCGAGACCGGTCTTCTTTCCACATAGGAAGCAGTGCTTTGAAGTCTTCTTCTTTGAGCAGAGAGGAGCCTTTACTGGAGGGAGGTGATATGTAGCAGAACCTAAACATTTACGAGAGCACAGCAAATAAGCATGTCATTTAAAAACATACACTAGTAAATAAACAAAACCAACACAGAAAACAATAGTATTGCATCATAAATCTGAAAACCTTGGGTTTAACTCCCATCATTTTACACGGGCTCAGGTTTGTGCAGTGAGCGGTCAGGTGATGCCTTTCAAGTAAAATGAGAAAGATGCAAAAATGGAAGCTGGAGGTAAAACAGAGGTTAGCTTCCGATTTAGTTGCACCAGCAAATCTGAAGCAAAGCATGCCAAGAGCACTATGATGCGAGTGTGTGAGCACCAGTACCAAATGTTCAGATTTCATCATTTAGGATTCTCTAGTCAACAAAAATGTGTGGACAATAGATTAGAGCAGGGGTCACCAACGTGGGCCTGTTCTAAAAATAGCTCATTATAGTGACAAGTGAACTGCATTTTTTTTGTCGCCATTCTTTTTTAAATCACACTTCCATTGGTGTAAATTAGAATATGACAATCTATGTAATATATTGTAGCGATCGCTTAATGTTATGGGTTATGTGTGTGTTTAACGTTATGGGTGCTCTGTTCACATGTTGTAGTTATTCCGCTATGCGTGGGGAGGGAGGAGCCTAGTGCAGGTGTGTAGGGAGCTAGAGAGTTTTGAGGAGTGAAGCGGTGTGTGTGTGTTTGTGTGTGCGTGTGCGCTCCGATGTTCCGGGCGATGCCACGAGGAAAATGATGGCGGAAATGTAACCGCGAGTTATCCGAAGGTGTTAATAAAACAGGACTTTTGTTTACATCCGTCTCATCCTTTCTGCACGACCCACGGATGTTACAATTTGTTATTATTAATTATTATTAATTATATAATTATTATTGTGACGTCACAAGTGTGTATCAAACTGGTCGCCCTTTGCATTAGTTGGTACACCAAAGTAGCCCTCAGCGTTATAAAGATTAGTGACCCCTGGTTTAAACATTACACCCACACACATCTTTTCTGAAACAATTATGTTGTAGCTATACCTCTCTCACTAACACGCAAGCCCTTAACTCTGCGAAGAAAACTAAACATGGAGCCATACAGTGCGTTTTTTGAATACAGCAAATACAGCCTTTATGGCTTTTTACAACAAAATGTACTGCTTCCCTTCTATCACAATAAGCAACACATTGATACGGAGAACTGCACAAACCACATGCTTTTGTGTTTTCAGAAATATTTGGTTTTCTGTGGCAGTATCACACCACCACCAATGGGCTCAACATACATACATCAGCATTTTCAGTGGCACTGCATGCACCTGCGCAGACATAATTTAAAAAAAATTCTAATACACTTGCGCAGTCTCTGTCTCACCTTAAATTGATGAACCGTATGAACTAGCAATGCAAATATCAGTCTTAAGTTTGTGCCCTAGGCCAAGGTTTCTCCCGATCTTAGATGATATTGATATTATGCACTTTATAGGTAGAAATATGAATGTTTATGTAAGGTTCATTATTTTGACCATTTTAATAATATTCTTACTCAATATTTAAATTGTAATAAACTAATATTTTTACTGAGTTATAGATTATAAAAAGGAGATCCTCTGGTTATCTTTACAAATCAAAGACTCACCAAACCATGATTGACATCACCTGTTGACATCAGTAGCTTGCTATTTTCTTTTTTCATCTATTTTTTTTTGTCCTAAATTGCCTTGTCTCAAATGTTTTGAGTATGTTGCAGGTCTAAACTGGTGGAATAAAACGTTTAAAGTAATATAAAGATAAGGAGACAAGTTGTGTGTCTGTGTGTCCTATACCATCATAACATGTTTTGATTTAAGCTTGTAAAAATAATGCATCAAAGCACCCTTGACTGCATATTGTTACTTGTTATTTGTGTTTCTATTTCCCACAGTATGCTACTATATACAAGACTAGCAAAGTTCACAATACTACCAACATCACTTTAGAAAAGGTAATCTTGCAAAATTACATCACACACATAATTACGTAACACACATAATTCACAATTTTAAAGGAAATGAAAACTAATTTCTAACTAATTCGTCATTCTCTCCATAGGTTCCAGTGGGTGATAATGTGGGTGGTATGAATATTCTGGGCCTTATCGTATTTTCTATGGTCTTTGGTGTGGCCTTAAGGAAGTTGGGTGAGGAAGGAGATATCCTAATTAAGTTTTTTAACTCATTTAATGAGGCCACCATGGTGTTGGTATCCTGGATTATGTGGTAAGTAAATAAGTAATAAGTTTTGGTGTTTAAACGCATAAAATTGTATTTTGCTATTATGCCATTTTTCTTGCTTTTGAGTTTATATGTGTTTCGCATCATTTACAATCAGTTGTTGTTTCCTAGGTATGCACCAGTGGGCATAATGTTTTTGGTGGCTGCTAAGATTGTTGAGATGCAGGATTTAGGGATGCTGTTTGCAAGTTTGGGCAAGTACATTGCCTGCTGTGTGCTTGGCCATGCAGTGCATGGGCTCCTCATTCTGCCACTCATATACTTTGTGTTCACTCGCAAGAACCCCTACACCTTTCTCATGGGTCTGATTGCTGCTTTGGCTACTGCATTTGGAACATCCTCGAGGTATAAGCTCATGTCTTTTTATTATATGTTTTTTATTATTAATCAACAACGATAAAAGTATTTTGCCAAATCCAAACTTTTTTGAGCATTGCTCAAATCTGGGCATATTTGGTGAGGAAAACTTTTACCTATCCATTCCCATTTTGACAAAAAGCACAAAATGTAACCGATTAGGCGATATTTTGGCATAACTTATAAATAAAAATGACTTATCAATGCCTTGAATACTATATTTGTCAGAATCTGCTATAAGGAGCGAGTCGGAGACGTATATGCAAAACAACGGTAGTTTATTGAGTGATCGACACAGCAGTAAGGAACTATGAGCGTATGGAGGCCATAGGCAGGAGGATCAATGAAAAGGCGTAGGCTGCTGTATGGGAGGAGAGCCTGCGAACCAGGGTAGTGATGGGAACCTGGACACAGAGCAGAGAACACACCGAGCACAAAACAAAATAATAGTGGTTCAGACAGGGAGGGAAGCACTGGAGAAGAAAAGGCTACGCTGAACACTACGACAGTAGATGACAGGCCTGTAATAAGGGTCCTAGGAGATAGGGTCAAAGTGATAAATGCTATGACAGTACAGGTATAGAGTGAAACGTAGAGGAGAGAAGAAAGATGAACTGTAGACACTAAATAGAATAGATAAGTAAAGAGGGTTGGTGAACTGCTCAAGGCGGTAGGCGGACGGGACCGTGAGCGGCTGGAGATGGAGAGAGGATGAGTGAGATCGTGGGAGATAGTGTTAGTAGAGAGAGAGAGAGCGTTAGTTCACCAATATTTACACTGTTAGTAAGAAAGAGAGAACTGTTAGTAATACGCACACACAACATAAACTCAGGCAGGACCGCGCCGGCTGAGCGAGCTGGGGTGAGACCGAACTCAGCCCCAGCCGGCCGAAAACCAACCGCCTGACAAATAAACACAAAATCAAAATGCTCCAAGACAAACAGCGAAAAGGAGAAAGGTAAATGCGTGAGAGAACTAGGGCTACAGACAAACACAAAACTGGAGCAACAATAACTAGACAAGGACAAGTCAAACGCACCCACACTCATTCACAAAAACACTAAAGCTAATGGAGATAGGAAAGGAGGGGAAGTGAAGGTGATACTAAGTTAACTTAGTATCTTAGTGGAGAACACACTCACCCGACAGAGGAACAAACGGAGAATAAACACATCTAACTATAGGAGAAAGGAGATGGAGAAATCACAAGGATAAACGCTCGGTATGATGGCAAACAATCAATACTTCACACTCGAGCAGTGAAAACAGAAGCCTTATAAAGGTAAACAAAGAACCCGGAAATAATGAGCCACACCGGTAAGAGAGAAATCGCGTTCAGATTAGTAGGCGGGACTACGGGAGCGAGTTATTGCGGGAGGATGAGGAGCGGAGCCACGGGAACGAGATCTCACGGGATTCGCGCTAACGGGACTTCGGGAACGAGATCTCGTGGGAGGATCTGGAACGGGATTTCTAACAATAATAAACCAATAAGAATATTAAAATATGAGTTAAAATTGATTAAAATATGTTAATGTTTTTTCTCCCTGCAGAAAGTTTTCGGGTGGTTGGTCCAGATGTTCCTCTGTATGCAGAAACTGGTTCTGATTTTGTTCTGCCCTGTTCTATTGAACCCAGAACCAATGCAGTGGACATGAGAGTGGAGTGGTTCAGGCCAGATAAACAAAACGCTGTAGTACATCTTTATAAAGATCATAACATCTTTAATTCAGAACAAATTCCATCTTATAGTGGAAGAACAAATTTAGAGAATGGAAAGTTAGAAAATGGAGACGCTTCACTCATGTTAACTAAAGTTCAAGTTTCTGATGAGGGGAAATATGTTTGTTATGTGGATGCTAATGATGGACGGTACGATGATTTTACACTTCAGTTACAAGTTGAAGGTAAGAAAAGCAGCTTGATTATTATTGTTAGATAAATTGTGTAACTGATTATCTGATGTGTAACATGATCTACAGCTGTTGGAACAGAACCACTCATCACACTGGAGAGTTTCCATCATTCAGGAGGATTCAGTTTATTGTGTGAATGTAAGAACTGGAGACCTGAACCGGAGCTTCTGTGGATGGGTGATGAAGGAATTATTGTGACTGGTGGAGTTACAGAAACACAAAGAGATGGAGAATTCTTCAGGGTTCAACACCGGATCACTGTACCAAACGGGAACTCCGGAAGGTTCTACTGCAGAGTCCAACAGAGACATGACATGAAGGAGACCGAGATCATCATCTCTAGTAAGTCATGACTGTAGGAACCTGTAGAATATACAAGTGTTGTGGCTTTAAATCTCTGTCTAATAACACAGAAAATATAAATTATTAATTAAAGGATGTTATGAACAAATAACAGCACATCTCGATGTGTAGGAGAAATTGTCAGAAGAAAAATTATTGTTTTAATTGTGTTATTATATATTTTGTGTTCCTGATTCATTCTCTGCAGATTATTTGCCCAATTACTAGTTTTATCTTTAAACAAACATTAATATAAAACAAAACTACAAAATGTAGAGGAGAGAAAATGTTATTGTACAATATCAACCACCTTTAAAATTATGTTTAATCATTTTTAAGATTCTCTAAATAATCATTTTCTTTTTTGCAGATAAGCATGTGCTGCTATAATTGATGTTATTATAAATGAATAAAATTATTGTTATTTATATTGAATTTATTTGTTTTTGTGTTTTAGATCAAATTTTCTCAGCATGGAAAACTGCTGTCATCTGTGTTACAGCTGCAACTTTCATTCTGATTACAGCGATTGGACTTGTAATTTTCATGAGATGGAAAGGTGAGAAACAGAAAAATTACTTTTATACGTCTATAGAAAAAATAATTTACAGCCAAAAGTACAAAACTATTTTTATATTTTCACATATTTAACATTTTTTCAATTTTTTTCACATACGGTGTCATTATTAATATAATAAATATCTGTGTGTAAACATCTGCTTGTATAAACCTTCACAATCTTGCTTGTGTGACTTTTTCCCCAGTTATAAAACAGTTTAGAACCCGGGTGCTAAACCGGATTCATAACGGGTCACTGTGGCTGCTGGTCGGTATGACAACCAACAGGGGGGTCACGTGACCAGCAGTTTAATTGAGACTAGTTAATTAAACTAGTAAAAGCAGGTGATTTCTGATCTGAATGGAATAAAATTCAATAGTCACATCGGCCCTCTGATGAAGAGTTTGAGACCCCTGCTTTAGATTAATTTAAACATACAAATAAATATTAAATAACAACAATATATAAATAAAGAGATAAAGCTTGTACACAAAAATACAGTAAATTGTTTTCTCATCGGCTGTTCGACATTTCACTCACTGCCAGTCACTTAAATCAGATCCAGATGTTTAACGTACACTTAAAAAGAAAATTTACTTCAGCTGTTGGATAGAATAATAAAGTTCTGTTTTAATATTATAACAATGTAATTAAACTAAATAACTGATTTACTTTATATATTTTATCTTGTTTAGTTAAAATATGGAGAGAAGAAGATGGCAAAAAAGGTAAATATATAAAATTTAAATATTTAACATTTAGTGTGTTTTTTCCAGGCTAAATAACAATTTAGAATAATTGGAATGTACAAATAAATATTTAAAGAGAACTTTATACACACACTTTATATGTACATAAACACACACATGTACACATGACATAAAGTGCACGAGTTGAATTTACATTTTTAAATTATTTTATTTTATTACATTTAATTTGTTTTGTAAAATAAATAATTAATTCACATTTTACTAAATTTTACCCACTAGTCCACTGACTAAATGTCCTGAATGATTTTGTTCTAGTGCTGGAAGTCCAAACACTTCTAAAGAATCCTGTTAATAATCGTCTATATGGAGTGAATTTCTCTCCTGTTCAGTGGGCTGCAGTGATTGTGCATTTATGTAACTCTAGAGATGAGATGGAAGAATTTAATCTGTATAAATATCTGCAGTCAGATGAAGGAGTTCGACGATTCCTGCCTGTGATTCTATCAACAAGAAAAGCTGTGTGAGTGAAAATTAATCTTTATTTTATTATCATATCAGTTTAGTGTTTAAATCATTTTATTTATGAATTTTTTGATTCATCTGGACTTGTATAAAATATTATCTGACATCTAAACTATTGAATTAAACCATTTTAATTGTTACTTGGGTGATTTCACAAACTTAAAAAGTGTGAAAAAGTTTATTACTGAACATTTATTTATAACTTGAAACTGGGAGACACTTTAAAGAAAATCAATTCATATTGAATAAAACGAATTCCTATATTAGTGTTAATATTTAGTTTACATTTTACCAGACGTGACATTGATGCATTGTTGTGATAAAGTTGACAGCAGTCCTATAATAATATTAAACAATTATTATTTCTTTATTAAATGAACCACATAAAACACTAAAATCTGAACTTATATTTAGTTCTAAAATGAAGATATACAGAAAATCACAGGTTATAATGAAAGTACTGATACATTTATTGATTAAACTTAAAAAATAAATCATGCCGGATGGTAATTTACAGTTTTGTAAACACTTTGTTAATCTCTGGCATTATAATGTTTTTTTCTTAATTGCTGAATTCTCAGTGTCCTAAACTCATTTATTAAAATCATCAATCATTTAAACACAGAACCATAAACACATTTTACCTGTTTAGACACAATTTGCAAACATATTTTCACCCACTAAAACAAATTTTGCACGGTGATGCTGCTGGGTTGCATAATTGTGAACTCAGGTAGCAAAAGTGAAACTCAAATAAATCACAAGTATCACAACTTAAACACAGCGACGCAAAATTAATCATACACATAACAAATGATGTGAAGAAACCAATATTAGCTAGAACAAAGAGGTCCGATTATAGAAGTTTCAGAAAAACCATAGTTGAGCATGTTCTCCTCCATGGATTGATTATAAGGGAAGAAGAACTTCGAGTTCAGCACAACCTGAGTAGATTCACCACGTCTACAATAGTCCAAACACAAAGAGAAGAACAGACCGGACATCCAGTCTGTGTCAATGTGTGTGTGACATTGTGAGTTTTCATTGTGTGGTCCAGGTCAGACAGTTGTGTACTCTGACCTGTAATGACACAGGTGTGGATATGGACATACTAGCAGTTTATTTCCCACACTGCCTGACCAGGTAGAATGTGACCTGTGATGTAGATGAAGTTGTGTGTCCTGATCCAGCACCACAATATGATGCTGCAGTAGAGTAGATACTGTGTGTACTTCTGTTGTAATGTATTTATTTGTATATTTACTATTTTCTTTTACACAGAACATAATCACTGAATTTTGCTAAATAAGAGTTTATTTTTCTGTGTTGTGTGTAACGACTGTTCAGTGACGTTTATCATTGTGATTGACTCGAGATCTGATGTGACAACATTGTTTAATTTTGAGCAGCGGTTGAAATGTTTTGAGGCGATAGTTTGGTTTTGCTGGAAGAGTCAGAGGTTTTGTAAATTTAGTGTGAATGAGAGAGAGAGAAATAGAGAGACTGTGTGTGTGTATGTAAGTGAGTGAGAGAGACTGTGTGTGTGTATGTAAGTGAGTGAGAGAGACTGTGT
>JAOTRQ010058465.1:0-24216 GCA_028565875.1 Hoplisoma paleatum | reverse complement strand
GCCCGGAGGAAACCCACGCTGACACGGGGAGAACATGCAAACTTCCGCACAGAAAGTCCCCAGCCCGACCCGGGGATGAAACCCGGGACTTCTTGCTGTGAGGCGACCGTGCTAACCACTCAGCCACCGTGCCGCCCCATCAACTTTTACATATGGCTAAATTACCATGCAAATTCAACCATGATAAAAATTCATTCTAAAACGTCTAACAAATGCTCATAGTTATATTATGAACTTCCACGATAATTTGTTCATGTCGTTGTTCTATTGTAACAGTTTTAAGAACTCACTGGGACAGTGATGGTTTAGCGGTTCAAGGCCCACTACCACCAAATTTGCCTCATTTGACCAAAGCCCTTAACACACAAAATGGAGTTTCTTTGTAAGTTACTCTGGTAAGTCGTCTGATAATGTAATGTAAGTAACTTCAATTTGGCTACTTCGTAGTTGTACTGTTGAAGTTTACAGCACATTTTTCTTGCGGTACACACCAGTATAACATACATTTTATCCCTTGGAAATGTTTGATCAACTTTTACGGTAAAGAAATCAATATTCAACCATTTTTTACAGTTCTTCTATAAACAACAATAATAATCCATTCTCATTGTAGTTTCAATTCTGAGAACTTCTTTGGTAATTTGGCAACTTTGTTAACTTAGTTATACTGTAAAGAGCTACTGCTCATTTGTCCTGCGATACATTACTATTATCCATAGATCGTGTTTTTATTTCAACAAGCCATATAACTTTTGTCCACATAAACATGTAAACTAGAACTTTGATGTGACCAAATTACAATTCAAGTTCAAAGAGCTCAAAGTTCAACCACGAAAAAAAATTCTAAAAATGACAAATGTTTACATTTTTACTATCAACTTTCAAAGTAATTTGGCATATTTATAAATTTGTAGTACATTTTTCATCACAATCAGAATATATGGCATGTGTGCACTGAAATGTTAAAACCTAGTCAACCATTTTGATGCATTTCACTGGACAAACATATATTTCAGTGAATACTCAAACCGCTAACCAGTTTCACCATGTATAATGTTTTACAATAAAATTTTTAAAGAAAATTGACAGTTAAACTGGTTTGACGTCATAAAATAAAATGTTTTTAAATTCATAGTGAAGTATTAAAACACTGATTCACTTGATATCCTTGAATGATTTATAGTCCCTTGTTGAAAGGGGAAAAAAATGAAAAATTCACCCATAAAACTTGAATTCATAAATGCGAGAACGACGTGACCTACTGCTGTAGAGCAGCTCACTGTCAGAATAATCCTGGGGATTACCAGATGTGTCTAAAACGAGCAAATCCTGCTACATGTGGGACCAGAAAAGAGATTCCATTTTCAAAGCAGCATGGGACTTGAACCTTCAGTGATCGAAAAGGACAAAATAAACACTGCTACAACTGCTGGAAAAACACAAGCAGATGTTACAAGTGACACCACAGATTATGTAACCAATTATTTGTTGATTATCTTTCCTGGGGTGCATGGGATATTCCAGCAAGACATTGCAATGGCTATAACGGCTACATGGCTGTAAATGTGTGACATTGGGTGGAAATGCAAGTGGAAGTGACAAACACTTCCAAATACTTCTTCTAATTCACTAGACTTCAACCCAGTTGAGCATCTTCGGAGCACCTTAATTATTGTGTTCTGTAAATTCCTTACCATGCACTGCAGTCACTTCCAGCCCATCCAGTTGCTGTTCGTACAGCCAATGGCAATTGCGCTGGACATTAGCTGGCGGTAAACAGTATACATGACAAATTAAGCTAAAATAGTAGTAACACTGTCCCCTGCACTGCACAAATAAGGAGGTAATGCCTTTCAATGTTAGCCTATTTTTTTGTTTTAATTAGAAGTTAAATAAAATGTACACTCAAAAACCCACCATTTAGAACATCAACATTTATTTCACATGGTAAAAAACAGATGAGGTTTGCATATAGACTCCTCTGGTAAACTTTTGTAGGTTAATGTTTTGCTAATAATTCGATCTACCTTATATACAAATTGATACTTACATCTTCTACACGAGAACACCAAACCTGCTTATTGCTTTTTACTTATACATGTGCTATACTCTTCTAAGTTTGGACCCTGAAATGGAAGGAGACCACAATAAAACATTTTAAATACTCTTTAATACTTCAGTTAAATATATTTCAGCAATAGAAATATAAAATGAATGTTCATGAATATTCTTTTGAGCAACAGTGCTGGAGAAGTTACGCACTACCTAGCTTTCAGAATGAAAATAATATTCTAGTATGCAACAGTACAGCAGCACTTTATTGAAATAAACTGTCACCGTATGTGTCTATACATATATAATTTGTTGTCAACACAGTAGAAATCAAAGGGGTGTAATGCAGTGCAAAAGAGTGCTAAAATCGGAGTGTTAAATACATTGATAAAACTCTAAAACAAAAATAAATTCAGTTATAAACAAGCAGTGTGGTAGAAGCATGAATGCACGAACATGTGATAGTACCTAGCTGATGCTCAATCAATCCCTTCTCTTTATACAAACGCCAACTAAAACAATTAAATAAGCCGAGTTTAAGCTATATAAACACAATTAAACCTGGAGTTAAGAAGAATATAAAACAATAATATTATTCATTGTATTATAATCTGGATTCTTCAGTGGCAGTTGGCAGAATAATGTCTCTGGCTCAGCATCTTGGCTGTTGGTGCAACCTCTCTGCAATGCAAGGCTGTATTTTGGCTGTCAGAACCTTCTTTACATGGTAGTGTTCAGTGATATCAGTGGCCGAGCTGGTCAGAAAAAGAGCAGAAAAAATTATGATAATCATATCAAGCTTAATAGAGAACTAAATAGTCAAAATTTCAATCTATGAATGTTTTTGAATTTTTGAACATTTCAGTGCAGCTAAGCGTAATGCAATTACAACTTATAATCAGCTATGAGAATCAATTCTAAAAGAAGATTCAGGAATTATTCATTACCCTTCATTTATTAAGATCTTCTTAAAGAACAAAACCAGGACTTGTCCTTATCTGGGCTATGCACGACCTCGGCAGAGTATTGTGCAAACTCATAACCCAGAGAACAGTAAGACAAAGAGTGGGCAGCACTGTAATGTGCATTAGCCCTTACCAAGGACTGAAAAACTGGTTAAAGGCAAAATGGATGAAGCTGAATGAAGGGCAATTGGCAAAAGATATAAAGACAGTGGTGCAGAGGTTTATCATTTAGCAGAATAACAACCGTAGGCAAATAGTACTAGCGCTTCACAAACACCCTTGATATTATGCTACATAATTGCAATTGACATGAAAGTGCCAGATTAAAAAGAGCCAAAGCATCTTATCATCCCCTCGACCAGTATTTAATTCGTAGACACAGATATTACTGTGATAAGTTAGTTATATATTCATACATTCTAATTTTGTTTTTAAAATAACTGTAAATATTTGAATTGCAGAACGTAATGCATTGTAATGACTTGTTTTGTTTGTAAACTGCAATAATTAATTATTAATATGCCTTTTGCACACCGGTTCCAAACCTGATGTAGCACAGTTCTAAAATTTCAGATATTTCAGATATTATATGCAAGTGGGCCATCAAATTGATATGGTCTTAAATTGTTTGAGAAACAAGTGGTTATTGTTAACATTAAGAAAACTCTTGGTGACAAATGTTTTTGTTGTTACATATTCTTGCTGAACCTGGCAACTTCTAATCTAGGAGGGGATGCCACACTTGACAGTATTTTGAATGTGATTATAATACAATTGTTGGTCACAATCAAACATACTACTTATTTGAAGCTAAAATATTGCTATTAGACAAGTTTTACTCTGAACCTAAACAAAATATTCAACAGAACTCTACAACATGGTTTTGTAGGGAAAATACTAGTTTAAAAGTATTATTTTTAATTTAATTTATAAAGAAACAAAAGATTTATATTAATACATGTATTCATATTCTTCATTACAACTGCAGCAATGTTCTCTTTATTGTGCCTTGTAACTTTTTGATATTTCTCATGAGACAAAAAACACCATGACAGTTCATATATACACACAAAGACAACTTGGAAAATGGTGTAAAATAAAAACATTTTTGTGTAACACATTTTGGCATTCATGTGTTAAAAACAAAACCACACAACTCTCCAACACATGTATGTGTAGGATGTGTTAAATGATTGCTCAGACACAGCATAAAGCTGTGGTTTCCTTTACCAACACAAAAACTTTAGATATAATTGAGACAAACAGTTAAGGTAAAATGAGCATTTTGCAGACAATGTACCGGTTGAACTTGTGCTTCTGGTGTTTGTTTACTTTCTACTCTACAGCATTCACACGCTTCGCCTGATATCAGTGCCACTTTTTAGATTTCCAGCAGAGGCATGATTGCATCATCAATCTACCATGACTCAGGAAGCAGCTACGTTTTACTGTAGTGTAGTATATAGAGTTATAGCTTCTCTCCACCACTATTGAGATCTACACAACCAGGATTTACAATGTAAAGTAGAAAATTATAAGTAGAAAACTGATGTAAACGACTACAATAAAAATGTAGGACAGGGTCTAGATTCTGGGATTTAGGCTTACTGGAATGTTTCGGCACTACACACACATGAAGTGAGAACCATCAGGGAGCTGCGGTGGGGAAGAAGGAAGTGGTGAAGAGCTTGGAGACTGAGGCAAACTGGAACTGTTCACTGCAAACCATTAAACAAAAAAACAAAACAGAAAAGCCACAATAAACAGCTAAAAACGTAACAAGATGTTAATGCACACATAAGCATAAGCACATACACACACACGACACTGGTTAAATAGACAGAGAAAACAAAAAAGAAAAGGCTAAATAAATATGGTTATTGATACTATTGAGCTCAAACTCATTATGACTGATTATAAACAGAACTCAAAGTGGGAGGAAATGCAGATAATCTCCTATTGACATGATCATTACACATTGACAATGTTAATAACTAAGAATTACATCGACAAAATTAGAATTACATGAAATAATTAGCATGAATTATAATGTTTATCATCTTGCCAATTGGGAAATATAGCTGCCCAGAACCTGCCTAAGTACCCATGAGTACATGTCAATTTAGGGTGCTTGTTATAAATCAATGTTTATTATATTTAATTCATATCTCAGAAAAGTATTTGTTACAAATAATTGGTTCAAGACTTCTAATCATTTTTAATTTTTAACTCTAGCTACTCATTACATTGATCAGAGTTATTGTGCACTACTGTGAAAACAGGCTATACATAAATGTAAACAACATTTAACAATCTTTTCTTATACAAGTGTGCTTTACACACTATTAATCCTCCACATTTCATGAAGTGACATGCACGATTACCTTGACAGACTAGTGAACTCGCACTAGGGAGCAGCGGTGAGCACACGTGTCTGGCAAAGTGACTAACCCTAGCCACGGCACCCATGGAGCAGCTAACTCTCATAACCTTGTCAAGACCAGTTTATTTAACCACCATGCCACAACTGCCCTGCCTTTATTGTTTCAGGTACCATGAATCATTTTCGTTTATTGGCAAATGAATATATAATGAAGAGTTTGCTTGTATATTAGAATTAGAAACCATACTGTTGGAACAGTGTTTGTACCTCGCTTGAGGGCTTTCACACTAAAGCTCTGCATATCAATGACATGCTAATGCACACTTGGGAGGAGGAAGATGTGTAATTTTCTTTACCTGAAGCACTCAACAAAGCACTCAATTAAAGGTTAATGATGCTGTTATCACTGTCAATATATATATGTCGGAGATCGGAACATTGATTTAACATTTAACACTTAATACAGGGAATTAGACACAACAGTAGACTAAAATAAACACATTAACATGCACATAACATTTCTCACATCAGCCTTCCTGCCTAGCTCCTAGCTCTTATCCCTTAAGTTCAAAAATCTTCCCACAACCCAGACCTTTCGATTACTATTGATGGGGATGCGTAATATAACTAACTATACATATAATCTTTATATTCTCACACATTATACTGGTGAACATAACGTATAACATGTACTAAAGCCTGCTTACAAAAAGTGATTCATTGTTATGCCTGGTATTGTTCATTCGCAGCCACACAACTCCATTCACTTTAAACTGATAGGCTGTACAAGGGAAGCTCTGAAAGTGGCCCGATTCGCATGACCAGTATTCCATTATAACTCTAGGTACATTATTTCAAAATTACCTTCACACATAAACGTTATACATCAGCTAGATGTCTTTTTTTACTATTGGGATGGGGAGTAAATGTATCAATTGTATACTGGCTTTCATACACACAGCTTTAATTCAGCCACACTATATTATACATACAAGTCTTGTATTTCAGAGCCTCAACTACTTGCTTGTAAAGTAGCATGATTTTAAAGCTACACATGCACTCTCGGCGCATTTAATAAAGAACAGCTTAAATGTAAATTCAATGGCCATTTTATGAATTACACCAACCATATGGATGCAATGTGTGGGAAGACATTTACTGACTGTAGTCCATCTGCTGTTAACTTTCTCACCTCTCAATCAAGAAGCAACATGGAAGCAATAATAACCCGGTACTGACATTGTGGTGTGTGTTGAACAGAAATGACTTAAACATCTGTAACAGACGGGATGTTATTTTAAACACCACATTGTCAAGGACTGAGATTGCAATGGTGCCCCAAGAACCATATAACCTTGAAAGAGCATTGTAAAGTATTCTTTCTAAAGAAGCCAGTTACAATATATAAAGAATCCCAACGACAAGCTGCACCTGCTACTTTCATTCAGGTCTAACCTCACCAAATGCGAGGTTGCTGCTGCTACTGGGCTCTTGAGCAAGGTCCTTAAGCTTTGCGCAGACTGTATACTGTAAACAACAAGTGTGGGCAGCTGTTAAGGTGAACATAGTTGCCAGTTGCCAGAATCTAGTAATTGTTTTAGTACAAATAAATGAAAAATGCGTAATCTGGCAACTGTCTCCAGCTTTTACACAGCAAAGGTCTGCTTTTTAAAATGCAAGACAATCCTCCAGTTAACCTGACTGCATGTGGATTGTGAAAGGAAACCAAAGTATGGGAACAACATGCAAACTCCAGACAGAAAGCCCCGGATTGCCTTAGTCGGGAATCGAACCCAGGACTTCTAGCTGTGAGTGGAGAGAAATCTTACCTGAAACCATTGTGCTGACCCTGGTTGTTGTTGTTATATTATGGGAGTCCTTAATTACCCGATCTTGACTCAGTTCACAGAGATTTTCCTCCTCATAATTTTGCTCTGTGCCCACTCGCCCAAACGTTGCTGTTTGCAGGCTAAAAACACACCCAAAAACATAAGCTATGTACACTAGCGACATGTAAAACACAGAAAAAAAACATTGTTAGCATCAATCAACCTGTCTTTAGCTAGTAGAGTTTTGTGGTTGTCTGCTGTAGGTTCGTTTTGTCTCTGCTGCTCTGGACTTCTGCTGGCTTCACAAACTTTTTCACCAGACTCAGAGGTGGACAGACATTTACCCTAATTTGAAAGCAGGGGGTAAAATGTTGTATTATGGGCTGTGACAAAAGTATAAAAAAGGGAAAAAAGTCCTATTTACCCCGTTTGATTTGCAGGTCTCTTTAAAAGTAATTGGTGTTCGTAGGTGGTCTGGTTCTCTGGCTGTCATCTCCCTCCTTTTGCCAGTCTAAACATAAGCAACAAAGCACATTATAAGTTACTATTTCTACCATATCTGAGAACAAAACATTACTACCATATCTAAGAGCCATAGACTTAGTCAGAATTATACAACCTGACCTGTTGCAGCAAGAATTAAACAATTTATGTACAAAGATACAATACAAATTTTTGGAATTTTGGACAGTATGTGACAATTATAAAGAATAAATAAAGGCTTACATTATCCAGAATAATAGGAACAGAATAGAATCTTCCTTCGTCTAGGATTTTGAACAGTCTACGTCTCTGAAGTTGGCATATAACTGACAACACTGCCTACTTGGAGAGTTTACCAAGATTTCGAACACAAAGTGTGTTTTACAGTCTTACAGCACAAAAATGACTTTGCATTTATTGAAAAATACAAAACAATCTTTAAAAAGGAAGAAAATCGCTCATTAACAAATGTACTCTAATAACCCTTAGTTTCTCAGGCTCTCTTTACCCTCAATTGTAAACTGTAACTGTAATGTAAGTCGGTTTGGACAAAGGCGTCTGCTAAATGCTGAGATGTAAATCCTACAGAACAATTTAAAGGCCATCACTGTCGCCAAAGATTGTGCAAATCAAGTATTATACGCCCATGTATCGTAAAATTGCACTGATACAGGATTGGTACAAATCGAATGTTGGTTTGTCCAGGAAATAAATTAGAAACAAATTCTGTAAAGCAAATGTACAAATTACAAATTTTAACACATTTTTTATATCACTCTTACAGTCAAAGTGTTTGAAGGCAGTTTTGATGATCTGGAAAGCCAAAACCTCAAAGCCACCAGTAAATATCAAATACTGTGTTACAAATAATGTGCCAAATACCAAAATGACTATGCAGAGACAATTACACTATTAGGGATGTCATTAATGTAATAAGTAAATAAATTAATAACTTTGTATATTTTAATTAAATAATTGTTTCCCCACTGTAATTATTTATGTACTTAAATTTCCATTCTGTTGCTGCACAATTGTATTTCTGGATGTTTATTTAATTAGTTATTACTTATTTTAATTTCCTCTACATTGCAGTAGTAATATTATTCTCTCTGTATATTTTGTTCTTGTTAATTGTTAAGTGGTGTGTCTGGTAATGATGGTATTACCAGTAGATTGTTCTATTACCTGAAATCCATAATTGTAGTAAATGTAAATAAATAAGCAAAAGGAAATTATTGATGAGAATGTTGGTGTTACCTGTAATGTGTAGTAGAAAGTTCTGTCTTTAGTGAAGGAAAGACTTCGAGATAGTGAGCCATCCTCCCTCCTCCTCTCCCGTTCCCGCAGAGTGCCCTGCTGATGCCTCCGAATACGCTCCATCTGTTCCTCAACACTCATGCGCTGCCGTGTCCCCTCAACACCGCTGCCAACATGATCCACTACACTATGTGGACGGTCCTGAAGAGAAAAGAAATTCAGTACCAAATGATTCGCTTTCTCATGCCAAATTACATGATTCACTCACATCTTCAGTTAGCGAAAAAGTTTAGGGACTTACTGTTTTGTGTTCAGGCTTCTTGCTCTTCCTCAAAGTCACATAAGAAGCGATAGTGGAGGACACCGGCAATTGCATGTTTATCCTGGGGCTTGCTACTCCTACAGGACAGGATACCCCTAGGAAAAAAATGAATGAAAGATGTGGGGTTTAGTGGGGATCACAGAAGAACTGTATTTGTTATAAATTAAAAATGTGTACCATTCGAACCAGATGGCTCTTTCTCAGTAGCTTGTTCAGATTTGTCCTCTCCGTTGCTCTCATCTACCTCTGTGACGGTGGTCAGTTCGGGTTCACTTTTATACAGCCTGTAGTCTGGGCCCTAAAGATACATCACACATTTATTGTATTGTACACATGTTTACCACCAGAAATCTTAATGACAGACAGGAACATGATAATGATATGGTGCTTGTTCTAATATAAATCCTCACCTGACACAATCAGATTGAAACATCACACTTTACCATGTCATTTTAATTATTGTTGTGAACAGATTGATCGACAAAACAGTATCTGTTAGTCAGTGATTATATACCCAGAAAATCTATCTGTATAGGAAGTATAACTTTAAATTCAGTTTATACTAAATATACATACCTCTTTTTAATCTGGCTGACTTGCTCACGACTTGGTCATGAGATTTTGAATGGTTTTCTGACATAGTTACGCTGGTGTGTGTACATATGGACATATATACATGGATAGACATTGATTAAACTTGGATTACAGTATTAGGGGGCTGGTCTAAGGGCATTAGAGAAAGCTGACCCATCTGGGTAGCCAACCGTCACTGAGCGATGAAGGTGTTGCGACGTGACACTATCTTGTTTCAGAAAATGTGACCCTTGCCATGCTAGGTCGTTGTCCATTGAACATCATGAAGTGAATCATGGAAAACATCCAGTGGGTGGCACAGTGTGAACACATGGCATTATGGTAAGGTCATTGGATGGAATGGAAGGTTGGGAGGGGAGATTGAGCTGACTCTTACGCTATGGCTGCCATTGCGCTGGACACCCTTGCGTTCCTCTGGCTGGTGAGAGGTTGTGCGAGGTGAATGAAATTGGGCAGAGCTGGTATAAGGCTTGGAGGGTAGGCACAGGTGCTCTCTGCCCTCAAAAACATGTGGAAGTGGAGGGCGTGGGGGCAACAAGCCTGACGCCTATGGATCACAGAGAAGGCTTACTTTCCAAATCCTGGTCTAGTGATGTGTTTGAAGATAAAGTATACAGTATAGCATGAACATGAACACTGCTGTTACTATATTACTCATTGGCCTGATTCTTTATAGCACGTGTCAAACTCAAGGCCTGGGGACCCAATGTGGCCCGCCGTGTCATTTAATGTGGCCCACAAGAGCTTGAAAGATCTGATCGACTTGGTAACATTTAGTTACATTTATTATGTCTTACAGTTACATCTGGCCATTTAAGAGCAACCATTATGCTGATGTGGTCCTCTGTGAAAATGAGTTTGACACCCCTGTTTTATAGTAATGACTTTAATGCAGCCATAATACACAAATCATAAAAAATGGATTATAGTATTTTTCACTCTTCAATTTGCTGTTATAATAACAAAGACATGAACATGATATAAACTTAATACATGTACAACCTACCTACATAATAACTTTGAGAAATAAACTGGTCTTGGTACTTGATACCACAAAAGTCATATAATGCAACACATACATACCTCATTCTTTTGAAGACTGGAGAGTGAAGAATCTGAAAAAGAAGAACAATTTTCTCGCTGTAATTCTGGAAAATGAAGAGTAGAAAAACATCTGAAATATATACGGTCAATTCAAAGCTCAGTGCAGAACTATGGTGGCTGAAGTGCATAGCTCTTGAAGGAAGTTACGATCTATGAGCTCACTTGGTGTAGGAGAATAGATCTGAATCCAGCCTTAATAATCATGTACGCCCATGCATGCCGATTGCCTTCGCTGAAGAAATTGTCCAGCAAGACAATGCAATATGTCATACTTGTAGAATAGAAGAGCACAACCAAGATGTTTAAGTACTACCCTGATTCCCTAATTCCCTAGCATTATAATGATCAGTGGGAAACGTCTGTGGGACCATCTTGATACAATGTTTGATCAAGTCACTCCCAGCCCATCTAGCTGATGTCTGTGTTACATTGGGCAGTTTTCTCTGAATAATACCTGGTGCTTGTTGCTTGTGTTTAGATCCAAAGCAAATAATGATAACTCACTTGTCTCAGTGCTTCTCTTTGGCTTATTCTTGTACAGTGCGTCCATGACGTCCTGAATTCTCCACAGCTCCTTCTGAATCTGTACATGCTGCTGACTGGGGGGTTCTGTCTGTGGGCACACGTACATTTCTGTTGTTAGTTTTGAAACTTTAAATTCGTTTAGACATTTGAGGTTGAACCATTAAAAAGGTTAGCGTACCTGCGGACTGCCTAGTGCTTCCAACTGTTCCAGCAGGTTCTTCTTTGCTGATAGAACATCAGCCTCAAGTTTATCATACTCTTTCCAGTTTCGATCCAGCTCCTGTAAAAAAAAGAATAGAAATATTATCAGACTTGGATGGAGTACATTTTAAAATAATCAGTAAATGTAGGTTCCACATGTTTGATACACTGTGATTAGCTTCAGGGCAGCTTGGGGCACACGATTGACCTGACCTGGACTCGACATATTCAAGCACAGGTGGAAATCAGCAGTTGATCCCAGTGATCCTGAAATGTACCATTCCATAGAAACCGACAGACAACAACAAGTCACACTAAATTATAAAAAAATAAAAACATCAGAAAACCTCTATATTGTTTAGATTTATGTTTTGTTTTGTTTTTTACTTTGGAACACAAATAACCAAATTTACTTTTATATTTCATAACTTCAATCAAGCTAATAAATAAAGTAAAAGGAAATTGAAACAAAAAATATAATTCACAGACAAAGCTACCACAGTGTCAACATGGAGTCAATGGGGTTTACAAAAGGCTCCTTTTTTACAGTAGCATTTTATGAATACTTTTAATCTATTTTGATTGTTTTTTTTTTTTACATTTATTTACCCAGACCCACACATTTTTAATTTATCCTGTTAAAATAGTTTGCTCAGTGTAAAAAAAATTCAATAACCAATAAGAAGAGATGAGGCCTATAAAAAAACTACTCCACTTCTATTAACTGATGCACCAGTACTAATCAGTCTTCTTTTGAATAAATCTCCACAGTAACAGACTGTAATGCACGTCCGATGATGCTACACTGTATGCTGTGTGAATGCCGACTTGCCGCATTGACTCGGGACACTTCTCTACAGGTGCTGAGAAGGCCGCTCTGCAGTACGTCCCTCTGCTGGATGAGACTCTGCACAGCTACTGGATTATCAGCACTGATCTCGAGCTCTTGACTCGCTGACAGAAGGGCTGTTTCCAGAGTGTGCTATACGAGCAAGATAAACAAAATAAATCAACGTACTTCAAATAGATAAAAGTCAAAATACACATTCTGCTTTATTTTCATTTGCATTTCTCAGCCACAATTGCTTACAGTTAACAACAGCTAATAAATCAACAATATAAAAGAAATTATGTATGTCCAACTTTGAAGCAACAATTAAGAGAAAGATTTTTTAGCATAACTGTGACCCTGTGCAAATAAAAAAGTGATATAAAGACATGAACAAGCACTTTGTTTAAAAACAAGCTCAAGTGGCTAAATAACAAAAGAGGATGTTGTTATAGCTGAAGAGATTGCAAAGAGGCCAATCTGTTTTAAATGATTTTCTTTTGAAATGAACTCATGGTACAAATTAAGTTACACTAAAGAAGTGCTTGTTTGTGTGTGGGCGTGCTTTGCTTCTGAAGCATATTCCATCCCACCCCAGCGCTAACAATGCAAACAACTGTGTGCAGCTAAAACAGGTCAGATGTACCTTTTCTCTATGAAGCTGCTGTAGCTTTTCTTCTTGTGACTGTACAACTTTGCCTTGTTCACAGAGCCTGCTAAGTTTAGTCTGAAATGACAGAGTTGATAGATATTTGCATGGGTTGACTCTAGTATTCAAAGATGTGTATTAATTATATCAAAAACTATGATGATGTTCTTCATCATTCATATCAGACAGTGGCATGCACAACAGCTCATTTTCACATGTAGTTTTAAATAACTCAAAACAAAGGTTAAAATCTTGTGATTGTAAATACTTTTAACACGCACTGAATGTAGTGCTATTTTGACTGCTAGTGTGTAATAAAATGATAATATATAAAATAATATAGTAATCAGTAGTGATAAAAAGACAGAACTGGTATTACTGGACCAAATACAAAAATTATTCACACTATTACACCAGTTTTTTTTCAGTTACATCATTATATTTGTTTCACGTGATAGACAAACATAGAATATGAGAAAAGCAATAAAATATAGAGCAGGGGTCACCAACGTGGTGCCCACGGGCACCAGGTCGCCCGAAAGGACCTCATGAGTCGCCAGTGGTCCTGTTCTAAAATTAGCTGCATATTAATATTTTCTTGTTTCCTACCTTGTTAAATTATTGTTGAAAATTATTGTGAGAAATTATTTAGATGATCAGCATCTTCACATGAATATCATTAATTATTAATAGTAACATGTAATTAAATGTTATAAATTTGTGATTTCACAAGTGTGTATCAAACTGGTAGCCCTGTGCATTAGTTGGTACCCAAAAAGTAGCTCTCAGTTTCAAAAAGGTTGATGACCCCTGATATAGAGACTGTCCTGTTTTATGAAAAAGATGAATTTTATGACCCTATTTCAGCAGGACAATGTCAGGTCTCATGATGCACGAGTTTTAACAGTGTGGCTTCGGGTGCATGTAGGCAGCTTGTAATCTAGATAAGTATCTGTATGTACTGACAATGTTTAGTGGATTATAAAATAAAAGGGGAGAATTAAATGATGGTGAATTGTGTAGCTTAAGTCTTATATGTAAAGTATTTTTGGTTAGCAACTTCAGGAATGTTTTTGTTCCTGACACATTTTCAGCAAGTGTTATTTTTTCTAGAAACTAAATTGTACCTCATAAAAAGTAAAAATCCTGTTTTATTTCATGTTAATTCTTTTTGAGAGTGTGACTGAGTGGGCGTGTGGCTCCATTGGAAACAATATGACAAATACACTAATATCACCATGTACATTGTTTACATTTATTGAAATAGATAATACATGTAATAATTCATTAAGACTAAAAATAAATAAAGTGAAACTGTAATAATATTTTTTTATTTTAACAAAACCAAACAAGACTAACCAGGTGCTATGTATGGGACACCATGGCAGGTTAGACACATTTAGTGCAACATTTTTGAAGAATACCATACACCATATGTTTGGATGATTTAAACTATTTAGTTACAGGTTTGGTGCGTAATTGCAGTAGATCTGAGACGTGCACCACACAAATACCAAACATTTGTATTTACTTCACATTAAATATACTGTTTGTGTGTGGTGTGTAAAATACTAAGTACATTTTTTCCAAGGCAACAGTCGAAATATTATTGTGAACTTACGTCAACATCGAGTTCTTCAGGTCGGTAACCATACACACTCTCCCTGTATCCATCAACATTAACCTGCAACAACAAGAGTGAATTAGATTTATGGATGCTCAATACAAACCTTTAGGTAGTTAAAACTACTTATATACTTCAGGAAAAAACTCAATCAAGATAACATTGCTTCTGCTCTATATATCAATAAAACAACCACTTCCCCAATGTATTTTGTGTTAAATATTAATGTTATTGCAAATAATACAGATATGGGTCAATGACACAATGCACATCAAATCAGCCATGCCATTTCTAACAACCCCCCTGGCAAAAATGTCAGATGGTGCAGAGAAGAAACGTAAAAATTCCAAATAGTCTTTTGTAACATGCAGCAAAGCGGAGCATCCTGACCAGCCTTTGTACCTAAATTCCCTAAATTCCAGGTGGCCTGTGGCACAACTATTAGATGCATTCAACACAAGTAAAAACAGTAGAGAGAGTAGAAAGACAAAGAATTTAAGTTTAGACTGCATGGGACTTTGCAAGCAGAGGTAGCTTAGTGGTTAAGAGAAGTAGTAGTACAGTAGTGCAGCAGTTCAAGTTCTCTGAGCAATGACCTTAACTGTCAATACTTGCACTTTGTAAGTATAGATGGCTTGTGGCTAAAATTAATAACGGTAAACTGGTTCAAAATAAACGACTGCAAATGATTAGATGTCTGTCGTACATAATATCTGACAACAATTTTCAGAACTAAGAAATTAATGAAAGTCAATGATAGTTTTGAGAATAAAATCCTTGGCTAGAGATCAGAAGGTCACTGATTCAAGCCCTATTACCACCAATTTGCCACTGTTGGGCCCCTGAGCAAGACCTTTAACCATCAATTGCTCATGTTGTTGTAAATGTAAGTAGCTTTGGATAAAGGCGTCTGCTAAACACTGTTAATGTAAATGTAAATTACAGACTGTATTAGGTAAGACTGTAAATCTGTAAATATTAATGACTCCTGAACCCTCAGACAGCACTGCAAGAGAAACTCTTAAGCTACCATTAATAAACAACACTGGGCTAGTATTTTCGAAAACCATTGACAAAGATCTCCACTGCATCAAGAATCACAATCTGAAACTTAAGTAAACAGAGGTGTGTGTATAAATACAATAAGTTGTGCATTTTCGAACAGCTTTCAAGGTAGGTGTGTAAAGGAATCATTGACAACAAACCTTATATTAAAATGTAATAATGGCATATTCAGTCATATCTCTCCCTATCAAGTGCATGTCTAATTCAACAAAAAAATAGGATTCAGATCTGTTTCTTTACAAACAGCAGAATCAGAAAACATAACAGACGTTAAGCAGCAAAACATTTAAATCAAGCTAGAAAAAGATTCCACTTGCAAAACAACAACAAATAGTGAAATACCCATGGAATATAATAGAATGCCTATCTGTCTTTACACATATACTGATGTACAGTACTTTAAAATTCCTTCGTTGCACATTGGAATTTGTATGGAAGTTGGGGTCAGAGCGCAGGGTCGACCATCGTATGGCACCTCTGAAGCAGAAAGGTTTAAAATTCTTGCTCAAGGATCCAACACTGGCTGTGTAGCAGAGCCTAGATTTAAACCCCCAATTATCAGGTTTGATAGTCTAAAGCTCTACCAACTAGGTTAATATGTCACAGTGTTAATCGGATACCAACCCCATTTTTTTATTGTGCTACAGACATGGAGTTCTAAAATGTGTCTATTTTTACAACACACATCAACAGTCTCTCCTTAGACATTTGTCAGTAATAATCATTATTATTGCATTTTACAAACTGGGTTTGATTCAAACATCAATAAATCAAAACACAAATATGCCCACAAATGCATATATTTGATAACACTGTCATAATACAGTTCTCTCCAAGTATTGGAACAAATAGAGGCATTTATTTCCATATATTTACATCTGGATCTGATATATAGTTCGAAAGCACCTTGTGTCTGAACCCATCCATTTATCCAATTTAAGTATTGGAACATGTGACTATCATTTTGTTGTCAATGTATAACCTGTTACATTCATTTTTCATACAACTAATAGTGCTGAACGTTTACTATCGGTTTCTGGTTTATTTTGATGGTGTGTTTATAGTTTGAGCATGAAAACCAGAATGCTGTCTATGGGTGAAAAAATAAACTGTTCAGCTAAGAGGAGATGGAAAATCAATCACAGCCATTGCACAAGTATTAGCCAAACCCAGTACAATTGTTTGGAATGTTCTGATAAAGAACATCACTATGCTAAATTACAGATGTTAAACTGCTAGAAAAACATCAGCAGTTGATGACAGAAACATTGTGTGTGCTGTATAAGAAAAACACTAAACCAACCATTAGTAACACCAGTAACAACCTCCAGAGGACAGGAGTGATAGTCTACTGTTCACAGAAAACTTCATGAATCAAAGTACAGAGGCTTTAACTACAAGATGAAAAAGCGCAGTTACCCAGAGGTACAGAGAAAAGCTCTCTAAAGTACAGAGTAACTCTCTAAAACTAACAACACAAAAAAAAGGCTGTGAAGTCCTGGAAAAAGTATCACAAAAAAATACAAAGGTTCTTGATGTCAGTGGGTCACAGGCTTGATGCAGTTCTTACAAGCAAAATATTTGCAACTTAATATTAAGTCTTATTCCCTTAAATCTATTTCAAGTTCATCAGGTTGAATAATTTTGCTCAGCAGATAAATGGGTGGGTTCAGAGAAAAGGTGCTTCTGAACTGTGTATCAGATCCAGATGTAAATACCTGGAAATAAAAATTAAGATGTTGACCAACTGTTTCATCGTGTAATGTCAAATCCAAAACCTCACTGTTCCAATAGTTTTGCAGAGGACTGTTCATACAGTGACGTGAAAATGTGTTCCCTTTCCTGATTTCTCATTCTTTTGTATGTTTGTCCCACTTAAAATGTTCCAGATCACTAGATAAATGTAAATAATAAACAAACAAATTTATAAATGAAGGTATATATCATTAAGGGAGAAAGAAACCGACAGATCACTTTGGAATGTTCTAGTAAAGTCCTGACAATGGGTCATGCACAAAAACCCTACAATGTGGTGGAATTACAACAATTATACAAAGATGGGAGGCCAAATTCCATTATCTTTGTGTTCCATTATCTTAATTTTTTTTTTGGTAATCTAAAACATAGAGGTGAGACAGACATGCAAAAGAATAAGAAGTCAGGGTCTGTATTTAAATACCATCTACCTTCATTTCTACAAGTCTAATCTGTCACTGACCCATATACAAATAGTAACAATTGTAACACCAACCCATTCTCACATATACTGACGAGAAAGCAAGACGGGTGTGATAATGAAAGGTTGCCAGCAGCACTTTTATATACATAGATGTGTAAAAAGTGGCAGAGGTGAAGCATGTCATCACACAATGTTATTACAATCACGTGTTATAAGACACCAGAAGCATTAAAACACATCCACAATTAAACACAAAGTTCCTTATAATAGAAACGACAAAAAACTTTAACCAAAACTGCAGCAGTGACAAAACATGTTTATAAAAATGACAGAAACAGGAAGCATGGCTGATGTTTAGATTAGTACCATCTAGCACTATACACATTGTAATATACACTGGTTGTAGCTGCTACTAATAGCAGTTTAATAACTTGAATTGTTCAGGATCATGGCCAATCCAAATCATTGCACAGACACAACACTCTATGGCAACTCTATAACATTAAAATATATGGTAGGTTTATTAATGGTAATTTGTATTCTATTATATTTCATACCAGTTATTCCTCTGCTGCTGGGAGCCCTGATTGTAGTCAAGGTGGGCGTATTGCTGTTCACTCCTACTCTGACATTTATGCAGCAATTTCCATTTTCCACTCAGGCATTCTGCATAGGCTCTATCTGCCAAACAGAGTCCCTAGACATTGCTTGAAGTGTGCTCATTGCAGTCCAGCAGAAACATGTCTGCTGTAAACACTTGCAAATAAGTCAACTAGAATGGGATCAGTCGACTGATAACAAACCCACCAACTGGCATGTAGGTTGGGAGACACTGGGGTAGACTGTGCCTTAGGCCACACATGAGCACACACAAAAACCATATTGCTTGTAGTTCATCGCACTTTTGAGACAACTCTAAATAAATAGCCATTTTATCTAGTTCAAATTCAAATTTTATTTGTCATTACACATATACCGTATATGTACAATACAGCGAAATGTTTCTCTTCGCATATCCCAACTTGTCTGGAAGTTGGGGTCAGAGCGTAGGGTCAGCCAACGTACGGCACCCCTGGAGCAGACAGGGTTAAGGGTCTTGCTCAAGGACCCAGCAGTGGCCGTGTAGCAGAGTCTGGACTTGAACTCCCAACCTTTGGCTCCAACGCTCTACCCACTAGGCTACACTGTGTAAAACTGCTCCACCATCTTGGCTCTGGTGGCTGTGTGTGAGCGCTGTTGTATGTAAAAAATGTATGCGACCAAAACTGCCTTTTGAATTACACAATGTATTCATTTTGGTTTTGTTGTTGTTTTTTTCATATGCAAAGTCTAATTCACTCTGTTTTATGAACAAATCAAACATTATTAACAAAATAATTATTAATAAAAAAAAACTTGATTTGTTTTTGTTGTTTTAACACAGATGATGGCAAAATCCTACCAAGAGGCAAAGAGTGTCCTAAAGTCTTATTTTGCCATGAAAGGCTATGGTCACTGGGTGGAGAAACCACCCATCAGCGACCACTTTGCAATGTGAGAGCCAGTTTACAGATGACATTGTAAAATTGGAAATACCATTTTGAAAGTTTGTGTTCAGACTAATGTTTGCGTTCTAATTTGTTCTTATTTTTTCTATCCTGTGTTTACTGTAAAGACCTTTTGGTTGCCTCTTGCTTATTTTCTGATTAGGAAAATGTTGGTTCAGTGCTGTCAGCCTAGTGTGAAACCAAATAAAGGACTACATTAAACTATATTCTTAATTTGAATTCTTATAATGTGTAGTCTTAGATAAGGAAATGTATTAGGTGTTTGTGTTGGTCTTGCTTTAATCAAGTGGTGACGATACTTTCCAAAGGTTGGGGTCAGGTGTGTGTGCGCGTGCGCGCGTATGTGTGTGTGTGTGTGTGTGTGTGTGTGTGTGTGTGTGTGTTGCACAGGAAACCTCTGCTTCCTGTCAGTAAGAATTCAAATAAATGCTTTCAATATTTATGTGAAAGAGATGGGATTAAAATCTTACACTTGATGCCACTTTGTACTTGCAGTGGAAGAAGAGTTGGGCAAAGACAGGTAGCATTAAATTTTGTAGATTCATCAGTTTCAACAAAACCAGATTTATTTTGAAAGTCAGTGTACAGTTGCTTTGCATAAGTATTTTTGCTACTGGCTCCTTTTTCTGCAAGCTTGCTGAGGTTTAGGAAATCATCATTTTGGAAAGGTTTTTAGAGAAAACAAATACTTGTAGAAGGAACTAAAACATTCTATTCTATTAAAGCCATTGATTTAAAGAAAATAGTGCTTTAGTCAACTGATTTGTCTTATATTATCGATTCTTTATCAATGGTTTTGTGCATGCATAAAGAACTTTTGGCGTTCTAAATCTAATTGAGTTTAACAACACCACTTTTACCAATATGCTGCACATGTGAGTAAATAAATTGCAGTTAGCACATCTTGCTCAGCTCAGACTTGTAGAACTTGTTACAAGGGCATTACCAACAGGACTTTTAATTTGTGTTCTTGTGCACGCTTTCTTTTAATAGTAACTCATACCAAATATTGCTTGCAAGGCTTTCAACTGTATAAATTTAATTTGTTAATGAACTGTTGCGTGGCTGCAAATGCATCAGGTCAGTCCCACCCCTATGAACAAGCCAATCGTTTTTCATGTGCTACTCAACATTGAGCTGGCAAAGCAGATCTGAGACTCAATACGATGTGTTCGAGATTCTAGCTCTGGTGTTAAGTGTGTAAACTTGAGCAGACCTGCTTGATGTAAGTTGGGGCATGAACATCATTAGTGCTAAAACAATTTGCACACAGTAGTCCTTGTGGAAGTCCATACCAGATGCTAAAATCTTTGTCTGGTCATCAATGAGCTGTGACTGTTCAGTCTGTTACTGGGTGGCTTGCCTTCATCAGATAACTGTCCACAAATTATTATGCTTGGCTGTGAACACGCGATTTTGAATATACAAACTCAGTCAATTGTTCACAAGTGTTTATTTTTTATGTGCCCATATTTGCTGCATTTAGTACATGTAAGTTCCCAGGTGGAGTACTGAAATCATAATGGTTCAAATCTTGACATTGCCAGTTGGCTGGGTGCAACCCTTGCCAATATGATGTACAAAGTCATGTGTTGTAGTACCAGTCCCAAGCCCAGATAAATAGGAGGGTTGTATCAGGAAGGGCATCCAGAAGAATAATATATACTATAAAAATAAATAATAATCTGATTCTTTGTTGCGACTCTTTATGAGACTGTAAATAAAACATTTATAATATATCCCTGGCCAGGAGCATTTTAAATCTGTATTAGGGTTTTTGACAAATTTCAATTAAGTTGGCTTAATTTGCATGCTGTGCAATGTGAGTAATAATATCTACTCAGATAATTCTGTTTTGATTATTTGTGGCTTTGTTGTCTCACGATAAGAAGTTCCTGGGGGTGGGGTGTATGATATTTAAACATATGCATTATCCTTGTGTGTAATAAATAACCATTCACATCATGCATGTAACAAACTATTTAGATAATAACGTTTCCCATTATAGCATAATTTTGATTGACTGTGCGTAAAGAACAATTTTGTTAAAATATGATCTGGTTGCTAATATGATTTGGCTGTTGGTTTAATTCTAGAGCTCAAAGGTAAATTTTGCTAAATTTGTTTTATTCCAAATGAGAAATATTTGTAGTATTTGCCATACTTGCTTATTTCACTAAAATGGTCATAGGCTATGGTTTTTCTTTGTATTTTTTAAGATGAATGCAGCTTGATTTGCCCTGAATATTGTTAAATGTTTCCTCTAAAGGTGGGTGTTGGCTTTGAACAAGCAACATTAATCATTTGTACTATTGAGGTTAAGTGAACAAGATACACATCACTTGGTTTGGTGTCTTTGAAGCTCTAGAAATCATGATTATTGGAAAGCTTCATATTGTGTATTTTAAAAACAGATGAACTTGCTGTCAGGGTGAGCTGTGACGTTTTATTTTTAAACAAATTATTATTCAGTTAGTGCTAATCTTTGTAGGAGTAACAAACTTTAATGATGTAAAGCTAAATTCCATGATCTAGAGTGGTGGTTGTCTGTGTTGGGGTGTGAAGTATTATTAGAATGAGAACATTAAGTTTGGGCCAACGTGTTGGCCTATCAGTAGAATATGACTAAAGGAATCTTTAATTTGTGTCTGGGTCATAACTTTGTATCAACTAGGGGCTTTCCAAATGAGTTCATGCTGATGTCCACCTCACAATGGAACACCACAACTGGGTTATATCATTTAAAATGCTCAATTAAAGAGTATAGATGTACTTTCCCTGATGCAGCTTTGGTAATACGTGTATGCTGATAATTCTCCAGCATTTTTACTTTACACAAAATCCTGACAGGTTGAACCGTGATGAAATAAATACCACTAAGGCTTTCAGATTCAAAAGACATTCTTTTATAATTTCATATAGCAAACATTTAAAGAAATAAATAGTAATAAATACATAAATATTTAATTATTGAAAAAGCTTATAACATTTCTAGTGCTTTGTAAACCTAATAAATTGTAAGCCAGAGAACTTTTTTCACAGATTTTCACTATCTTCATGGAAGTTACATCCAGTAGTTGTTAAATACAAAGATAATATTGAAAGAGATTCCATGCAGCCATTACAATCATCTCCATCGGAGAAAGCTTGGACTTGGATGTGTGCAGCAGGTGCACAGGTAATTTCTAGGGACCCGACACTATCTTTTAGACAAGGTGTAGCTGTTCAGAGCTTGGTAAAGTGTTATGATGTTATCAAGGAATTCCTTGTATGGTTTTTCTTCTATTTGAGAACTCTCACAGTGGCAGGTTGCATCTTCTGACTGAAAAAAAAGAGAAAGTCAGTCATATGATGATGAAATCTACGTATCTAAATGTATGAAGCTTAGTTTTGGCTATAAGCTAAGGCACTTACTTTGTCAGAGATTGTCACATCCCCTAGCATTTCTATCATTCTTTGAACCAAATTTTCATCAGATTTGTCTTCAAAACATTCCATTCTGACAGTTTCCAGTTCTGTAGCAGAACATTTCAGAGCTGCCCGGATGCACTAAACAATCACAAAGAGAATGACATTTAGTCCGTTTTGAATTATAAGGTTCTAGCTGACTTTTTTTTTAAATCGAAATTGAGTTATTCACATAAACATGTGACATTTTAACTTAGTGATATGTAATTTCTGCTAGTTAGAACTAGTTTTTTTTTGTATTAGTAAGACTCGTTCCATAAATCATAAATTTGCCATATGTAATGCAAAATCTTTAAAGCCAAATCTTTCAAGACTGCTTAGAATACAGATTTAGACCTTATAACTTCAGGTTTTTGATTCACATCTTTTATATAAGCTAGCTTTAAACACTTTACACCACCAGTCATTTCACACTTACTAATTAGATTAAAGCATCACTGCTTCTGGTTAACTTCTATTTTTATTCTTTTTCTCTTCCAGAGAATACCCACAAGCTCTCACCGTTCTATTGAGGTTAAGTATTCTCATAGTAACATCTTTCCTGTGACTGTCTAATCAACAGCTAAAGAAAGAACTCGTTGCTTACCTTATCGCTCACAGAGGGACTGTAGAATTTGGCGTCACTTGCAATCTGTATGAAACAGGAAGGAGGAAATATTAGAATTTCATGTCAAATGTAATAAACCTACTTTGTGAGAAATGAAGAAAATCTTAATAAATACAACAGAGAGACTTACACAGTTCTTGTTAATTAATTTTCCGTGTATTGTTGATACCTCTTTAAATAACCATTCATTAAATATTTTCTCGTTCATGGGGATAGCTGTAAGGCAGTGCAGAAGAGTCAGGGCCAGCATCCATTGTAATGAACGCATGGTGTTGAGTTGATTAGTCCCTTCTCAGAGTAAAAATGACAGATTATTAACAAATGGTGTATTTATACTGTTGAAAACACTCTTGTGGAAAAGGGATGGGTGGGCTGAATGACTTCTGATATTAGCACATCAACTGCCATTTTTTTCTTTGATGACACTTGGAATTTATTTCTCCTTACTTCCTCCTCTGTGTGTGTGTGTGTGTGTGTGTGTGAGAGAGAGAGAGAGAGAGAGAGAGAGAGTGTGTGTGTGTGTGTGTGTGTGT
>JAOTRQ010058455.1:0-12500 GCA_028565875.1 Hoplisoma paleatum | reverse complement strand
TATATTTTAAATACGAGCCACCCGCGTTTATTCGGGAATCGTTTATTGTTCCGTTTCTTGAAATCGTTTTATGATTGTTCGCGACTGAAATTAAACCTGATCTGCTTGAATATAACGACTCACGTAAAATGGCTGAACCGGACAAACTAAACATCGACTCCATAATACAGCGGCTTCTGGAAGGTGAGAGAATCCCTTCTAATGTGCTCATTATTCATTATTCATACACGTATCAAAATGTATTCGTTTATATCTGTGACGTCTCGGTTTAATATAATAATTCAGTCAGACAGATGAAAGTATTTCTGTCCTGTGCAGAAGTTTTCACACCCCTGAACACGTTCACCACATGAAGCAAAATCCTGCACTTTTTAATACACAAATATTCTTTATTTACTGGATTTAACTCAATAAAATACTAATCTGACAGCTTGTTATATAGATTGTTATTAAATTGATTCAAATCATAAAGATTGATCACTTTTACTGCGGGCCATGAACTTATTATATTTATATTGGAACCAATTCAAACATCAAAATAATTGTTGCTTTTAGTGTTTATGCATTTAATTATTGTCAATGTGATTTGTGTTGCTAAATTTACAATTCAATTAGTGTTGCTATTAAAATCTGAATAAATACCTGGTTGATCTGATTTATAGATTTTTCATTTACAATTCGTCACGTATGACTGAAATAATTATACATGTATACAATCATGCATTCATTTATTATTTGTTTGACATTTGCAGTCTTTTAATCTTTTATTTAAAGTGACTTGCGTTAGTTACAGTGATGAGGTGTTAGGGCCTCTCTCAAGGGCCCGACAGCAGCAACCGATCGGATTACTGATCCTGCATCCTACCCACTGAACTACAACCGGATCTTTAATATGACCGTCCAGACACCGTTTGTGACGGGATGTTTTGTTTCCTTGATGGTAGACGACTGTTCCACTGTGTCGTCCAAACGGGCCCGAAAAGTTCCACTGTAGTTAAACACAACAATGATCTAAATGTGTGTTCTTACAGTTCCCTGAGCAGTGAAAGTTCAAAACAAGGACCTGGAACTGCTTATAAGAACGAGTTTAATTCTGTAATCAGGGTTATAAATGCAGTCGGTTTATTTTAGATGCCAATCGGCAAGCTTATAGCGTCCTGTTAAACTAATCAGGATTTAGACAGATTGTACTTTATTGATGCTTTTATATTGTCTTTATTTTATTTATGGGACACTCTCGGATTTTCCATGAGCAAGTCTTGTACAGCGTTCCGATTTTAATTTGCTATGTGATGAAATGTCAGATCTCCACAAAGACAAATATTTAATGTTAAATCTTTTATCTGTTATGTAATTCTGTGTATATACACACACACACACACTTTTGGTAGGTGGTACACGGTGTACATGGGCAAGTCCACAGGGTAAGAGCCATGGCATTACACACACAGCACACACACTCAGGCCCCTGGTGTGTTCTGGCTTCAAAAACATCCCATGCTGGCAGAATTGTAGTTGTGTTTATCTGCTTTGAGAAGGGTGTGTGCCATCGGGCAGAAAATAAACAAGCCTGATAACAGTATTTATATCTCCTTATGTAATTTGACCTTTTCCCCCTTTCGTGAGTACAGATCACACACACACACACACACACACACACACACACACACACACACACACACACACACACACACACACACAGTGTTTAGTGTGTCTGTGTTCTGTGCTGAACCAACAGGTCGACCTGATGCAATAGAATGTTTTGGGTTTGTGTTTTTTATCAGGGCTGGCTAATGTAAATCATTATATCTTTATGTATATAATATTAAATCATTGAGTTAGTAATGTCAAACACATTTTTCATGTACCTGCCTACTTTATAGAAGTCTTTATGCCTAGCTTTGGCGTTTTTAAGGCGATTATGAACAAAAATGATTCGACTTTGTAGATTAAGACACATTTTATAATCTCTGAAATCAGGTGGATTCTGTGTCATCTGTCATCCATTGAACCTCTTATTTTTCTTTTAAGTCAAATAATGCATAATCCTGGTCTGAGGGTCTTGATTAATGTCGGTATGAACACGGATCAGAAATCCAACCTGGCATGTCTCGGCCACGGCTCCAGTTCTTTAGAACCAGAGAAGAATGCAGAACAGCTCGACCTGTTGCAAAGAGAACAAGCACCTTGAACAAAAAGCAACAGTGTTCTTCAGGGTCACACCTATGCTAGTATTGCAAGTTCTTGACTTGGGATATAAAGGAATCCGCCTAGGGCGATGTGATGCTGTTTAGTTTGAACGTGGTATTATATAGAAGAGGAATTGAAATGACCTGTAGGAGTGGACAGTTCTCAAACATGCACATAGTTTCTATAATGACGTTTAAAAAAAGCTTTTCTGTTCTGGATTTTAGTGCCTGGTAGTAAAATAGAACGTCTTCTCATTTACTCATGATAGAACAATCTGCTGTTTCTTTCATGGATGCAACCATTGAGTTGGTGTGATGTTGAACATCTGGATACTAATGAAAGGAAAATAAAAGTGCTTAGTAGATCTGTCATGATTTTAGTTCCATGTCCTTCACCTCGGGGTGGATGGATGAATGCATCCTGGGGGAGTTTTCCTGTCTACTCAAATAAGTAGATAAATGAATACAGTAACAACTTTGTCGTTTGGTTCTAGTTAAAATAAATTGTGTGTGTACAGTATGTCCTGTGTAAAAGACTTGCCAGCACGGTGAAGAAGGAAATTAGCTAGCTAGTGCGGTATGTGTTCCAGGAAGCATCGGACTGATATGTTTGTCTTTTATACAAGCAAACACTTTATCATCTTGAGAGGCTTCAGTAATGCAAAATAGTTTCATGGTTTATGATTTAAACGTGTTCACTGCTTAAAACCAACATGTTCGACATTTCTAATGATGCTGTGCATTGATTGTGACTTCTGCTGGGTTTCAAATCGACTTCTCTTTGCTCTCGTTTTAAATGTTATATGTACATTTTAATAGTTTGCACGCCACCATCTTAGTTGCCATTCTTTCATCAGTTTAAGATCTGATCATGATATTTGTTTTATATTTAGCACATTTTTATACCCTTGCTAACGTCACGATCCAAAGCCGATTAGTGGTGTGAGAATTAAGCATGATTTCTCCTCCTTACGTAACATTCATGCTACTAAACACGCCTTTTAGGTGTTTATAGACCACGTGGAATCAGTCGTGTGTGTGTGTGTACCTTAATCCTAACTCTGTGTCGCTTATTGGCTGTCTGGTGCGAATATTCGATTTTCAGCTTTGGCCTTTTAATCTGGGGTTTGAACTAATGAGGGCCATTTTCAATAATTTCTGTACATTATATATAATATATATATATACACACATGTACAGCGTTATAACACTGAACCTTAACATTTTTACCGTCTCTGATCATTGGATTGATTTATGATGCTCTCTGACCTGCACTTTGTGTTCCTGACAGATGAAGCCACGTGATTATAATCGATGTAGAATTAAAACAAGAAGTAATTAATTCCACACTTCCTTACTAGTTCTATCAAGCATGAGAAACGACAAAGTTCCTCAAACATTTGACACGCTTGCAATGTTTTCTTTTATCAATTGTTGCTAGTTTAGCTGTGTGTGCGTGTGTGTGTGTGTGTGAATGGATTGAGGAGCCACCCTTTGATGCATTAATGACCGTAAGAGGTCATGCTAGATTCCTGCAGTATCAGAGTCTCTAGCAGAGCTTTGTGTACCACTGGTGATGGTTGTATCAGGTTGGAAGTAAATAGCCCAATAATTATTTCAATATAATGTTATACAGTTTTAACGATTGTTCGTTGTATTTATTTATAACAAAGGTTTATTATTCCCAACTCTGACATGTATCATGTCCTCATGTCATGGGTCATCTGCGACCATATACATTTGAAAGATGTGTTTACATTATTGGATGTGTTTTATTCAGGAGGTTTAGATGTTTCTGTGTAATTTGTGCTAGTAGGTGTTTTAACAGTCTCACAGCAATTCAGTTTGCAATCGTCCAGTCAAAACGTCCCACATTCGGGAAGCAAAGCGACTAAAACGCACAACAATTCCAGTCTCCATCGTTTCCCTGAGGTAATTACAGCCTTGGCTATAACAGTCATCAGCTGTCTGGCCGTTCTGTTTCTGTCGATGGGATCAAGTCTTTGGTACACAAACCTTCATTGTTCCAAACTTCACTAAGCTCCCCTGTCTTACATAACGACCCGAATCTGTGACTCACGTCAGAGCTTCTATTCTCAGCCTTTAGAATTTTATATTTCAAACTTCACTTGACTGATTCACTCGAGTTTGATGGAGGATGTGTGCTGTGGGTAGCTGGACACGCCAACCTCTGCTTCCTAATACACACACACACGTGCACGTACATCTCTGAAACCTTTTTCCTCACTTCGGACATGATGCTCCAGCTCTGTGTTGTGAACGTTCCAGCTTTCCACAGGCGTGTCTGTTCCTCATCTCTGTAACACACAGTTCAGGATCTGTCGGCTCTTCTTTCCCAACAGTCGTTGTTTATTTGTTCTCTCTTGATCATTTCGGTGTGTACAGTTCTCGCTCGCTCTCGGCCCGGCACACCGGGGTCATGTTTACTGTTTAATCAGATGTGAGTGATTTACACACACACACACACACACCCCACTTTCTGTTTATCAGTCTGTCCAGGTCGCCATCAAAAATAACTTGTTAATGATTTGCTTGGTAAAATTAAAGCTAACATAAATTGTGTGTTTAAGTTGTAGTCGCTACACACGACTGTCCGAAACTGTGTTTGTGTTTCTTCTGGGATAGAGAGACACCCCCAGCTCTTCTACAATGTGTACCCACTTCTGTCCCCTAGTGTGGGCAAATGTGTGCTCCACTGCACTGTCTGGGTTAAATGTACAGGATTAATTCGTGCGTGTGTGTGTGTGCGCGTGCGCGTGTGTGTGTGGGGGGCTTTTAATGTCATGGTGGTAGATGGTTGTTCATTACATAAGTCATTTCAGTTTCACTGGATAAGTCTTCTACATGCAACCCTACTTGCATGCTTTTGGATTGTGGGAGGAAAGCTGAGCGTGAATTGAACCTGGGACCGTGCTAACCACCAAGTCTCCCGTGTGTGAAAAAAGTTTACTGGGGTAAAAGTGTTCTAAATATCTGCCCTCGGTCTTTTTTTCTTGTTATGTGGGGTGGATACAGCTGTGCTCGGAGTGCATGCTGCTGTGTGCACTGCATACAGATGTTCAGTCAATTCCGCATTCATGTTCAGCTGTGTGTGTGTGTGTGTGTGTGTGTGTGTGTGTGTGTGTGCGTGCGTGTGTGTGTGTGTGTGTGTGTGTGTGTGTGTGTGTTCGTCATGCATACTGTATGTCTAATGCACTGCACAGACCGGATGCTCTCTGGGTGAAACCTGCACGTCATCATTTTCCGATTGAAATGTGTGTCGAATGATGTTTTTGAATCTACTTCAGCGCCTCAACGGGTTCGGTGTTGATACGAGCCGATAACTATGATGTGATCAAATGTAACCAAGGTGTACAAGACAAAATAAATCTCATTAATAAATGAAATCGCCAAGCCAACAAGATTCTGAACCTCATCCTGTCGTCTGTGGCGTTTTCACAGCTGCCATCACTGCAGCGAGCAGCTGACGTGTTTGCTTGTGTGCGACTTGGCGTGTACTCATGTAGGCGGTTGTGCGATGACTAACGTGCACATTATCATGTATGAAATGTGTTCTAGTTCTCATGGAATCCGTTCCTACGGTTCGGATGTGCCGTTCATCGTGAGGTTCGGTCACCTGTCATTCTGAACTTGTGTAGACGGTGCATCGTGTGCAGTCGCACAACCTGCACAACGCACAATTTCTCTTGAAACTGGGTCAGGCGCACTTAACATGCACCGTGTAAGTTCTGGACACGACCGTATCGGGTTTTTTTATCATCTTTACATGACCGTTAAACCGGTTCTCGACGTTCTGGTCCCGTATGCCAGGATTAATTCATCGTTTTAGTTCTTCCCCTCGTTGCTCTCATTTCCTGTCTGATTTTCTCTCTCCTTCCTGTTTGCAGTCAAGGGCTCCCGACCAGGCAAGAACGTCCAGCTGACAGAGAACGAGATCCGTGGCCTCTGCCTCAAATCCCGCGAAATCTTCCTCAGCCAGCCCATCCTGCTGGAGCTGGAGGCGCCGCTCAAGATCTGCGGTGAGTATCGGGTCGCCGGTAACGCCAGCGTTCTGGGAAACATACTTTCCTCACATCAACATGGCGGCTTTAACGTTATGAGGAGCTGCTGTACACGTATGTAAAGTCTGGAAAACAAATACATAGTTGGGAACGCTTTTATTATCATTACATATAAATGTACAGCACAACATTCAGCAGATGGACGATGTGATCCGAACTACTATCAACTATAATGAAGTTAATAACATAATAATCGTTTTGCTGAAGTAATCGTGGAGATTAGTTCGTTATTACATGGTGGATCAACTGAATGGTTCCATCTCTGGATTAAACAGGAACGTTTCCTTTCTGCCACTTCTGATGGTGCCGACGCTCTTCTCACTGCGTCAGCACTTCCTTTATCATTTTAATTCACCTGGTGTTGTATCTCTGAAGCACCCAGTGTCTGATTGTGGTCGTTCTGAAGACTCCGGACGCTCGTACATGTTTGTGATCACAGCCGGCAGTGATGAGAATTATGCTGCTATTGTTCTTTTTTTAAACTGAAACGCTTACTCAAGTTTATTTATTCAAATCCCCCCCAACCCCCTCCTAACCAGTGCTGCATCCCTGTAATCCCCTCCTGGAGTGTTCACACACACACACACACACACACGCGTGATTGAGAACATCCACAGGCTCGCTCACTCCTGCAGGAGATGCATGTATGCCGTTGGGTGGGTTTTCTTCTGGGCGCTCCAGTTTCCCAGCACAGAATTCTGATCTGTGTACAGAAGGAACTGGAAACACTGAAATTGTCTGTTTGATGAGCAAAACATTTGGTGTATCAAAAACTGTGTGTGCAGTATGATGCGCTGATGCACCACAGATCAATTCACTCGGTGCTTTTCACTTCAAACAGCAGAGGGCGCCGTCGCTATTTGCCGAAAACATACACGTGAGACGAACTAATTACAAAATTATTGTGTGTGTGTGTGTGTGTGTGTGTGAGATCGACGCCTCACTGCTGTGAGAAATACACGTCTGGTGTATTTAAAGATCCAATAAATCTTTACAATAACTACATGATCATCACATGATGTGTTTATCTGGTGAGTTACCGAGGATTGAACTCTGACCTCTTCTCTCCATCGTACAGGTGACGTCCACGGTCAGTATTACGACCTGCTGCGGCTCTTCGAGTACGGTGGCTTCCCCCCCGAGAGTAACTACCTGTTTCTGGGTGACTACGTGGACCGAGGGAAGCAGTCGCTGGAAACCATCTGCCTCCTGCTGGCCTACAAGGTCAAATACCCCGAGAATTTCTTCCTGCTGCGTGGCAACCACGAGTGCGCGTCCATCAACCGTATCTACGGATTCTACGACGAGTGTGAGTACCGCACAACAGCTGTCTGACTCTCGTGGGGGTTGGTATGTTCTCCATGTGTTAGTGTGAGTTAAATCCTTGAGTGAGGCCTTTAACCCTCTATTGTTCCAAGACTATTTATGTAAATAAATAAGCCGAGTTTGTTTTCTTTCTCTCTCCAGGTAAGAGACGATACAACATTAAGCTCTGGAAAACCTTCACAGACTGTTTCAACTGCTTACCTGTGGCTGCCATCGTCGACGAGAAAATCTTCTGTTGCCATGGAGGTGAGCGTCGCTTCCGTCATCTCAATGCAAACACACGACAGAATAAGATCCGGACCCCGTTGCTTGCGTGCAGCTGTTAACCGTATTGTTCGGTCCTCTGCCCTGTCCTGCAGGCCTCTCTCCTGACCTGCAGTCCATGGAGCAGGTACGGCGAGTGATGCGCCCCACAGACGTGCCCGACCAGGGTCTGTTGTGCGACCTGCTGTGGGCCGATCCTGACAAAGACGTGCTGGGCTGGGGCGAGAACGACCGCGGCGTCTCCTTCACCTTCGGCGCCGACGTGGTGGCCAAATTCCTACACAAACACGACATGGACCTCATATGCAGGGCGCACCAGGTCAAAATCCTTGTCTCACTCTCGCCGCTTCAGTCGCGCGGGTTCAGTAACGATGCAAACCGGCGACTCCTGCAGGACTTGTATGTAGACCGTCAGTATAAATACGACGGCTACTTATTGTAGAGACGACGAACGAGGTTGGCGTGAAGGAACAGGACTGTGTTGCCAGATTGAGCGGTTGTTGTATGCCAACGAGGCATTCCCGTAATCAGGTCTCCGGTTTAAGCCCTATTTTTGCCAGGATACTGCTACAGGGCCCTTGAGTGAGACCTTTAACCCTCAATTGCTCAGCCTTTAGAATAAGGCGTCTACTAAATGAATGTAAAAATATTCCCGTTGTCTCACCCTGGTCTCGTCGCTCGTCTCTACCTTCAGTAAGTAACAGTACTCAAACCAATCTGGCAACCCTGATTGGAGCGTTCGTTTGAAATTCTTCGCGATGTAAAATGTGGAATAAAATATTCGTTTAACCAGAGTTCCACAGATTTTGCTCCTCCGTCTCATTACATGATCACATGTTTTTTGGGGGGGTCGGTGCTGAGCTTTTAAAAAAATACTAATAATTTTATGCTAATATGATCCGTCTGAACGGGAGGAAACGGTGAACGCACGCCGCCCACACTTCTCCCGCCGCGTTTCAGAATGGAGATCTTTCAAAGCGCTGCCTCTGCTGTGACGAAGGCACACGGCGTCTCTCTCTCTCTGTCTCTCTCTCTCTCTCTCTCTCTCTCTCTCAGAACCCGCCATTAAGCCGCTTCCAGGCTTTTCTCTGCAGTGCGAGCAGCTGTGTGAGATCCTCTCCTCCTCCGTTCTAAAGCTCTTGCTCCTCCTGCAGGTGGTGGAGGACGGATACGAGTTCTTCGCTAAAAGGCAGCTGGTCACTTTGTTCTCCGCTCCCAACTACTGCGGAGAATTCGATAACGCCGGCGCCATGATGAGCGTCGACGAAACGCTCATGTGCTCATTCCAGGTAAAACAAATAATAAACTGTGATTGTGTCAAATAGATTATAATTAATACTAAATAATAAAATGGTTTATTTTTTGAAGCCTTTTCATGGTACATAACAGAATATAAACGATGACATCAGATCGGGGAACTGGGTTCATGGTAATCAGGACTGTACTGTACACCAGCTGACCGTAACTGAGCTGACCTGTGTGTGCGTGCGTGCGTGCGTGCGTGCGATTGGAAGTTGTAAAGTGAAACATGCTCTCTGGTTTTAATTCCGAGTGCTTTATTAGCATGACAAAGATTCACATACATGTTGCCACAGCTTCTGACTGACTGATAAATGAGGAGATGATTGTTTACTCTGGAACTGTTTATGATTTTTTGTTATAGATTTGTTTTTCTTGTACATCTCAGTTTGGGGTGTGTGTGTGATTGGAAGCTTTCAAGTGTGTGTGATTGGATGCTCTAAAGTTCTCTCTCTCTCTCTCTTTCAGATCCTCAAACCTGCCGATAAGAAGCTGTATCAGTACGGAGGAGGAGGAGTGGGCTCGGGCCGTCCGGTCACCCCGCCACGCAACTCCGCCAAGGGTGGCAAAGCCAAGAAATAGCACCTGCTGGATTCCCCCCCGGACAACCCTAAACTCGCCCCGTCCCCCCCCTACACTCTCTCTACCTCCCTGTTGCTTCCTTCTCTCTCTTTCTCTCTCTCTCTCTCTCGCTCTTTCTTTAAACAGTACCCAGGGTTCAAATACTTAGGCTTTAGGCTCTTTCTGTTCTCATGGATGGTGTGAGTGTCTGTACATTAATGTGAGTGATGGAGTGAGTGCATTTTCTCCCCTCAGATGTTTTTTTTTCCTCCCTTCAGGCTTCGGCCTCGTGCTGTTTTAACGCTGATCACACGACTGCACGTCCTGTACTAGAGCCAGTCTGATTATGAACTGTAACACACACACACACACACAGCCTCTTGTACTGATATTCTAAATACAGGGAGATGCTGGATGTGCAGTAAAGCTGTGAGAGCTGAATACAGGTGCAACATTTCCATTTAGAGAAGCAGATTTCTGAGAAACAATCATGTTAACGTGTTCTTTTCCCTCCTCGCCTTTTATTTGTAGATGAATCACAATGAAGCTTTTGATCTTTCATGCTTATTTTGTGTTTGTTCTTTTTTTAGTCTCTTTTTTGACGATTAATTATCAATAAAGAGAACTGTTTGTTTAATGCCGTGTGTCATCGATGTCTCGCCTTTTTTGATCCGTTCACCTTTGCCAGAAATGATTTTTCTATTTATTATTTAGACGGTTTGATGCTTTGTTCTGAAGTGACATGAGCGCATGCCGACTGGTTCACTCGAACGCTTCAGCGTTCAGAATTTTTGGTGCTACAAAAAACGGTCGTGTGTTCTGCACCAAGGTTAAAGGCGTTCGGTTACACCGAAATATTTGTTACGTGGTTTATAACATGATTATTGGCTCGAATCTGAATCTACAGGAATCGCACAAACATTTCATGTGATTTGATATGAAAACGAACTTTCTGAACGTATTAAAATCTACATTATTGTTGCTTTCTACTAGATTTCAAAGCCCACAGTCCGAAAACATGCACATGAGCTGAACCGAAGAGCCAAAATCGTTCATGAGTAGTGAAATAATGAATAAAAACCAGGTGTCTGACATGAATGTAAATAAAAAGTATAAAAGATGGTATTGAAGTTGTAATAAACTCTTGTTTATGCAGTTTGGGTAGTTGCAGTATAACACGGGGCAGGAACGACACCCCAGACAGGGTACTAAATCTCAAAACAGTCACACACACGCACCCTGTGTGTTGTGTATCAGTCACCGAATGAAACACACAAGAATAAAACTTCATTACTGGTGATTTTAAGCATTTGGACTGAATTGTTTGTATTTTCTTCCCCTTTTAACTTGTCCTGGAGCAGCAACAGCGCCACCTGCTGTCTCATTGAATGAATTAAACATAATGAGTTGTCTACTCACTACTGACATTAGAATAAAGCATCTTAAATAATTAAATGATCTTCCAACATGTAATTCTGTGTAAATGTAGACAGATATATTACAGATATTATATAATAATGTTTGTGCCATTGATATGATAATTATATTAAATAAAGATTAGAAATGTTCACAGTTCTACTGTAAATCAATTCATAGTACAATATTTTCCTCCTGTGTGGGGGACACACTTGGGCAAATAAACTAAACACCTGAACAGGTTGCCAGGTCGGTTGCAGAACACACACACACACACACACACACACGTCCAATTGCACTTAAATATCAGAACAATTGTGTTTTCCTGTACAGTTCAGATTCACACACATTCAATGTTTTTGCAAAGGTGTGTTAACAACGTTTTGCCTAAAATAAGAATAAATCAATATAGTAATAAACAAAAATAAATCAGTGAAAGATGCTGTTTTGTTTTATGTCAATGTGTGTTTGCAAGGCGACGCCCCTCCTATTCATGGATCTCTTTTATATCTGGTTCCTGTTCTGATTTATACTTGCGTTTTATTTTCATTTAAATCTGTTTTTTATATGTAAACACTGTTTCGTGTCTAATATCGTATCATTCTGTAATTCACGTTCAGGAGGCTACATTAAGATAGCTGACTGACGTACGGCCGGTTGTATACCGTGTATACCGCGTCCTGAATTAAACCATAAGCACTATCTAGGTGCCCTACTTTACTGGGTCGTGAGGACAGTGAGCGCGCCTGCTTAGTGTGCTTGGTGCACTTTAGTGATCAATTTGAAACAAATCCGGATTCCAGCGCTGCCCTCGACTTCGAGCCAATCAAACGAGTTCGAATGTTTAATAACCGTTCGCGGAGACACGCCATTGGCTGAGACGAGTATCAATCTGTCAGATGGACCAATCAGAGCGAAGTCCGTGACGTCGGTCTCGCTGACCGCCTCCTTTAGCCTGTATCTGCTAACACTAACCAACTTTAATACTCGCGAGAGGAAATAAAACGACGTTCGGGGGAAAAAACAATAACAACAAACAACAACAAATCACTGACAAATGCGTAATTCACTCGATAACGGTCGAGTGTGAATGATGTTGTGAGGTTTAGGAGTCAAACGGCGCATGAAGAGTACGGAGAGGGACAATTTAGCTAGCTAGTCGGCTAACATTAGCTTAGCATAGGTTAGCCTCTTTGGTGTTAGCCTGTCGAGCTAATTTTCCAGTCTTCAATTCAAACGAGAAGCCCATCAGGTAGGCCGTCATAACTGCGCCGATCTTATTCTTAACAACGTGTGTGTGTGTGTGTGTGTGTGTGTGTGTGTGTGTGTGTGTGTGTGTGTGTGTGTGTGTGTGTGTGTGTGT
>JAOTRQ010058427.1:0-13959 GCA_028565875.1 Hoplisoma paleatum | reverse complement strand
TGCATTTTTGCGATCATGCTTTATTGTGATCTGCGGCAGCCCGGCATTAAAGGTAAAACTTCACAAATGTGGATCCCAGTCTAAATGGTATTTTTAGTCGACTACTAGTCGATTAGTTGAAGTAAATGACGACCTCTGGTAGACCCGCAAAATCCTTGGTTGTGGACAGCCCTAGAATCATCTAATGAATGCCTCCTCTAACTTACCATTCCACATGTTTTTATTATTTAAAAGAGCTTAGAGCTTTTTAATTTGTGATTCTTGTATTGGTAAATCAGGGAGGAATTTCTTTGTGTGGCATGTGGCATAAAGGAGAAACCAGCAATAAAGATGCGGCTTGAAGTGTTTCTCAGCTGCCCCTTGTTAAACAACTGTACTGTAAAAGTTAGGGTAAGTTTAGCTGCCCCTTGTTAAACAACTGTACTGTAAAAGGGTAAGTTTAAGTATTATTTACTTATAAAATAATATATAAATTATTTATTTATTTTATTTACCCTACTTAACAGTATAAATAAATGTTTACATGTTTGAGATGCACTTGAATTGTGTGGCATTAAGACTAAATCAAGATGAATAATAACTGCATAATTACAAAGAGCCATAATCTGAACACATGTCATTTAATTGTGTGTTTATTTATGTCATTTTTACATTTGATTGTATGTCTTTACCAGCTACATCAAAAAACAATTAGGTCCCTTTTGAACTCAACAGGATGTGCGGAGGTATGATTTTTAACCATGTTATGTTTTTACATTAAAAATTTCATTCATTCCAATGACCAGGATAATATACCTACACGGAACATATTGATTCTTAATTAATCTTTATTTATTTTATCTCTAAAATGTAACTTGATATTTTAGCAAAGAAAATGTATAATGTATATAAATATGTTGTATAATGTATATAAATATAATTACTGCTTATTAGAACTTACATTTAACTAGTTACATTAACTAGTTAATCCTGTCTTTTGACAGGGGTCTGAGGTGGAGAGTGTTCTTGGGAAGAATGTAGGCCCTCTGAGTGCCTTTATTCAAGTTATAAGCAAGTGTTCCAATATATGGATTGGTTTGGAGGAGATAGCACTTTGATGCCTTGTGAGAACTAAATACTGGGGCTTTCCAAGGCTTATATAGCATTTTAGCATCTCAAACATCAGTCATGTCGTCATTAACGACAGGAACATTATATGAACAAATTGCGGGTTCCTTTCTTTGTTCAATGTGTTGTACATATACATTGTAAAGCTGTGTTAGACAGGGATGTGTTGTCTCTGGTATGTAAGGAATGTTGAAATTAGCAGACTCTTATATTGATGTGACACTCAGTATTCTTCTATACTCCTGGTGAAATAAATTAGATGAAGCAATATTGTTTTTGTTTTTTATTTTTACTGTGACTACGACCACCACCCACATAAGTAGTAGCCCGAGATCTGTTGCCGTCCATGTGCTAGACAATCTCTGAATCAAGATTCAGAATGGTTATAGAAGCCGACTAAGCAGAACGAGAACCTAGTTTAAACATATGACCGTATAAATGAGCTAGCATGCTATTTCAGTCAAAATATCACCATTAAGTCCATCCCTAAAAGCTACCAATAATACTAGATCATTTAATCTGCTGAATTCCCAGGCAGAGGTAGCAATTAATCTATTACCTTTGGGCAAAGGAGGCAGCAATTCTCCACTAGTTCTGCCTTAATGAGAGAAATTTAAAAAAAATGGAGCGCTGGATGAAAAATCCACTGCACCTCTCTGGTGTGCCCATCAAACTTATGAGGTTAGCTCACAGAGAAACTGTACTGCGGTACAAAGGAAGGGTTAGCAAGCTATCGTGAGCAAAGACAAACAGAAAGATTGACTGTTGACTACTCTATTTGCTAACTGCTAAATGTTAATAAATCTGATTAACATTAGTAGACACTTGGTAATGTTGAACCAAGAACTGCCACTGTTGCTGCTAAAAGTCATGAGACTTAATGTTATGAGTGTGCCAAAGATCACACAGATTGAGAATTTTTTTTAATATCCAATCGACTTATAAAAGCACAGGGAAAATCTGATGTATAAGCAAATTGAAAAACAGGCTTGGTCACAGACCTATCAGGTAATCAAGGTAATGTCATATTATTTCAGTACTTATTTCACACACGAAACCACTGGACTGGGCATCATAACTGGCACCTGCATCCCACCCCTCGTCTAACAATGCATATAATGTCTGTGTAGCCAGGTTTCTACAAAACTATTTGTCAACAATTCCATTTTCATCTGTTCTGCAAACTTGATTGTGACTGAATACATTTTTAATATGCAACTGTGATTTTGTGACTTGAAAAAGCTATTTAGGTACAGTTACTTTATGCTGTGCACATTTCGAGGAGCCAACATCTAACAAAAAATTATCTAATTTTAGACTCTAAGTGTAGACCTGAGTTTATAAACATGTTTACCAATAATATGTACGCCACGGCTGTTATTTAGCCTCTGTTTGGTATACTGAAGTTTGGTGTGTATACACTATGTTAACTGCACACCTGCTGTTGTGCCGTTTGACAGCCACGCGATATCCTGCGCATGACTGTATAATGACCACCTATGTCTTAAAATTATTCACGTATAATAAAGCATTAATAACTGATACTAAGAAGTATCGGATCTAAATACCTCAAAATTACTGTAGTCTAGGGTGAGACCAAGTAGTTGTCAACGTGTTCTCAAAAATATTAAAAGATCGTTGTAGCACTGCAACCAGCTCAATTATGTAATTTTATTGTGTATGTATTCATTAGTTTTTTTATGAAATGTTCCAGTTTTAACATTGTAAAGTTTTTACAATGTGATCTGGTAATACGCTAATAATATATGCATCTTTATAAAACACGTACCGTAATACAATTCAATAATAATTTAGAGTACAAAACATCTGCAAAATATTCACAAATCAAAACAGCGACTTGAGTTAATCTGAACAGTTCACGTAAAACGAAAGATGCTGCAAATAGAAGTCTTTTGAGGTAAATTAGTTTTCCAAGAGTTAATTGAAGAAAATGTCACCGGTTGCTTTCAGTCTCCTGTCTGTTGTACGTGGTGGAATCGGGAAGCTGTTTAAACACATTTCTGAGGCTGGTGAGCTCGCGTGTGAGCTGATCGATCGTCTTGTGCAAGCGTTCGTTTTCGGCGCTAAGTTCGATCAGTTTCTGTTGCGTTTCGAAGTTGCGCTGCTTTGCCTTATCCCTGCTCTTACGCACCGCGATGTTATTCCGTTCGCGCCGTTGTCGATATTCCGGACTGAACCGGTCCACTGCTTTTTTACTTTTATCCTTGTGTATTCGTCGCGGTGACAACTGGGTAGCTGATTGCGGCTCTGGTGTACTCGGTGGTGTAGGTTGACCCGTGTGTATGCTCACGGAGGTCTGTGCGCACGTCTCAATCTGAGAAGGAAAAGAAGAGGCTGCGTCACTGTCACTCCATTCGGCTTCTTGTTTTATAGGCTCGGAAAAGTTTGCCTCCCCAACCTCACTCCTGGATAACAAGTGTAAGTGAGTCGCAGTGGAGTTCCCCTGATAAAAGTCGGGTTTTTCTTGCTTTGCTGTGTTGTTGAACAGGTCGGCAAACAATTCGTCGTTGCACAGCTCAAAGGTTGGTGCAGAGGACATAGAGTCTATGTACACGCTGAAATCGATGGCATTCTCATCGTCGTAGATCGCGGGAGCGTTGCTTAGCTCGACCACATTGGTGTTGCTATTGCTGTCCTCGGGACATTTACTATCCCCAGTTGCGTCGCTTTGCTTATTGTCGTAGAAGTTCGCGGTCTCCATCGCACAGCTCATGTAGCATGGTAGCGAAACGCACTCCAAGCTGTCCAAACTGCACGGCTCGCACATGAACGCAGTTGTAGTCGCACTTGAAAAACAAACTCTAGCGTGTATATATAACCAAACTATTATCTTCTGTTTAATGAGTAAAAAAAGCCGACACGCAAGTTACTCTGCCTGGTAGTTCTGATGGTACGAGTGAGGTTCAAATAATAAATACAAACTCGTTGCTGACGTAAAAGCTCACCACCCTCTTTGGTAAGCCAGTCATAGCTTGTGCCAGTCATGTGCTCTTCCTCGACTTACATTGGAAAGATTTCAGGCTGCGTGTCCGCCCATAACCCAATTACAAGTAAACTTGAACTGGGCGGAGTCTGGACTGTTCAAGTTTAATACCAGTAGCATAACTTTATAACCTATATAAGGTGTTTCACTTTAAAATGTGTTGACTGTATTGTAAGCTACCTTTGTCGTAGGTTTATTAACGCGGCTGTTTGGGACTGAACAGCCTTAAGAAAACCATTAATCCGTGAAGCTAACCAGGAAAAGGGCTTAAATTTGAAAGAAAGCTTAAATATTGGACTCTAGAGCAATGGAAGGTCGTGTGGTCTAATGAGTCCCGATTTACCCTTTTCTAAAGTAATGGGTGCATCGGGGTAAGAAGAGAAGCAGGTGAAGTGATGCACCAATCATGCATTGTGCCTACTGTACAAGCCTGTGGGGGCAGTGCCATGATCTGTTATTGCTGCAGTTGGTGAGGTTGAGGTTCAGCAACAGTGTGTGCTCGAAGAATGAGAACAGTTCTCTTCCATCAATTAGTTTTTTTTTCTTCCCTGATTACACAGGCATATTCCAAGTGGACAATGCCAGGATTCATTGGGCTCGAATTGTGAAAGGGCGGTTCTGGATGAGACATCCATGAGACATTTTTTGGATTAATCACCTTAAAATTCACACTTTAACCGCATTGAGTCATACCATCATGAATGTATGGATGAAAATAGATCTTGGATACTGGATGAAAATAAATCTTTTTCTTTACAATCTTTATAACAAGTATATTTCACACAAAAAAAAACTACGGATACATTTAAATCGTATGGGATTTATAGGAGTTTAAGGGCCTCTACCGGACAGTTTTGGAACTTGAAGGTTGAAGAAATTTAAACTGTTTACTTTAACAATAGCCTAAAATAAAAGAATTATCTAAATATTGGAAACACTTGGAAGCATGGTGATTGGCGATTGTTAGTGTACATCGTTAAAATAATATTTATATGATTAAATATTGTGTCATGAAAACTGATAGTAACGAACTTGCCATGTAAAAGTGAATATTATCTCACTGAATTAAACTCATTAACACTTAAATTACATATGGTTAAACAGATTTTTTATTTAATCTGTGGTATATTTTGACAAAAGAATGGTAATGTTTACTATTACAGAAGTCATGTTCACTCTGTGAGAAGGCTTGCATTTTTAGATAGACATTTATTATAGCGCATTACTAAGGACTAAAAACTGTGTCACATCTTTAAAAGACAAATTCTCATTTTGAGCCCACTGCTAGTATGATAATTTTCAATTAAAAAAAACTAAATATCAAACGTGTCTGCTTAAAATAATACTAATTGTGCCAGCTAGAGGGCACCCAATCACTCAGTAGTTTACATTGGGGCAGGCATGGCCAAAGTCTGGCCCGGGGGCCAATTGTGTTGTGTTCACATTTCTAAATAGTTATATTATTTATTAAACAAGTTTTAGTGGTCAATCAAAATTGAATTAAGTTTAAATGGATCTCATCATTTTGTACTTAATGTACCAAATGTTTCAAATTTACCTAGATATGTTTAATTTTGCTGAAAGTTTTCCACAATTACTTTTTCTTTATTTTAAATATCAAATTTATGGTCGTCTTCAAATATGAAATAAGTGCTTTTGATAAGTTGTTTAGATTTATTTGTGTTCTGTGTGATTAACTGAAAAGTATGTCATTTGCAAATTAATTTTAAATTCTGATAATAGTTAATATTAATGGTATAAAAATGTCAGTCTAAATGGTCTTCCCCAACCCATACACAACTCATTAAATCTGGGCATATTAGCAAAAAGATTTAAAAAGCGTTCCTACTTGAGCATTAATACTGTATAAGCATTAGTTTTTGTTAAGATAAATGTGAATTTAAGCGTTTTTTACTGGACTTCTTACGAGGATTTCTTACGAGTTAAACTAGTTATTTGATAAAACTAATAAATGTGACCAAATTACACCCTGCTAAAAAAATCCAACTAAACACCTGCCAAACACACCATATGCTGGTTGGCTGTTTCTTTATAGCTAACCCCTAACCATCATTGGGTAGTGATGTCTAAAAAATTTACGTTTAAATTCTAACAAACTTTAGACAATTTAGATTAGCCGTTCTTAGGTAGGTAGGACTTGGCGAAGGACATTTTAGTTATCTAAAACACTATATGATAATAATCACGTTATTACTTGTATTATATCTGGGTGTTCATGTATTTTTTCACCTCGGATAATCATCTTTGAAGCAACGCTTGCTCCTAGTCACGTGACCTGTATTGGTTTTTTTTTTCTGTGAAGCTTTGCCGCGAAAGTTCGGAAGAACCCATTGTAGTAGGGGTGTCGATGTAATTAGTAAATAAATTTTATTATTATTTAAAAAAAATCTTAACTCATGAATACATGTTTTCTAATGATTAATAAAAATATTATTATATATGTATTGTTTTAAGCGCACATTGGCTTATTTATTTTAAAGACGAAGAAACATACTCTTCTCCTTTCCTTGAAGTTGTACTAGCTCCTAACGCGTGATTGGTCTGGAGTTCCCGCGAAATGTGCGTCGCGCCATTGATTTCGCGCTGTTTGTGTGTGTGTGCGTGCTCTAAAGATCTTTGTTGTCGGTAAGTCTTGAGCTTTATAAATGTTCTTTTTTTGTTTGTTTTTTAGCCTTAACGGTTTTTGTTTTCAAGTAACTATTCAGCTTGTTAATGTTCTCGGCTTTTTATTTCGAACACAGTCAAGTATTCTATTTTGGTAATAATATTACCGTAAATTAGGGCAATCAAAGGCTGCCAAAATACCACGTATAACGCATTTACTCTAAATGTTTAAAATTGCTCATTATGTACTCGTATACTGGGAGTAGGAATATTTAAAAATCCAGTTGTCTAGTAAATGCTACTGAATATAGGTTTTTTTAATACAGTTTCCGACCAAAACGATACATTGATATCGTAATGTAGTTTTAATAGTTCTTGTTCGAAGTTAATGGTATAATCGTATGCTTGACGAATTTTATGGACATTGAGGGAAAAATACTTTTTTTTAGGACGTGGTCAAGATGTCTTCACCATCGAATATGCGAAAGCGTAGCAGAAGCAGCAACCCACCGACTCGTAAGTTGTTGGTATACAACAAAAATTAGTTTTTACTGATCATGTTTGTTTTGTGACCATATGTTGCTTTAAAAAAAACATGACAAACAAATATGTGGAAAGATTTTATTAATGGATTTTAATTGTCTTTTAGCGGCAAGTGAGGATCCTCCTACTCCACGGGCCGGAGTATCCCATGACTCTTCAACAGGAGAGTTACAACCCATGCCTACATCCCCTGCTACAGATATGCAAAGCCCCGTCCCCTATGACAATTCTCTTTTTTCCAGTCCAATGCTTCGCCCATCTGGTACAGCATTGTTCCTCCATATTGTTAAGCAGAAATAACTGAAAACTTATCTGAATAAACTACTTTTGAATCTCAACTAGAATAATATTTCTCTCTCTGTAAGCTTTTTATTCTTTTTTCAGTCCCACAGAGTGAACCTGATTTGAGCTCTCCACTTATTTATGATACTCCAAGTCGTGGAACTCCTGCTCGTCAAAGACCTGATTTGGGTTCTGTCAGGAAAGCACCACAGGTGGATCTGCACTCTGAACCTGTAAGTTACAACAGTAGCTTAGTTTTTGTGCTGTGAAGCGGCAGTTTATATAAAAAAGTTGAGGCCCAGAGCAAGCATACACAATGAAAACACAAAGAAATGGCTTTTGACTCATAAAACATTTTTTAAATTAATGTTTTATGGTTTTATTGCATCATGTCCTGGTATATTATTTGACAGCGTTATTCTTTCTGCCGTTTCTCTCATGAAAATTTAAACATTGTTTTCAGCCCTCTGGTGATGCCATTATCGCCAGTGAACAGAATATTGGCCAAAGACTTGTCATTTGGGGAACTGATGTCAACGTCGGAACTTGCAAGGAGAAATTTCAGGTAGTATTAAGTAAACTTAAACCCTAAAATGATGCTTAATTGTTTGTCTGTCCAGGAAATGCATGAAATAATTAAGTAAAGGGGTTTTGTGAAGCATTTGTTATGCTTTACAGTTCTAGGCCTCCAAGTACATCTAGACACAATATAACTGATATGTACTTCTTTAATTATAATTGTCTAGTTGTATATTATGCACATTGATCGTTTATGCTGTTTACTTTTAACCCACTTTGGCCCAGACATTCATTGACATGCTTGAAGTTAGTCAAATGATTAATTTATTATTTCTTGATTACATTTTTTTATTGCTCTAGGAATACTGTTGATTTTTCACCTCATTAATTCAATGACCATTGTTAATTCAGAAAAACATCTCTGCTGATTCATACAAAGTGGGATATTTATACAGTTATGAGATGTCTTAATCTAAATGAATTAGAATATCAAAAAGTTAATTTTAAATTAATGCAATCCTAAAAGTGAAACATGTATTACATGTTAGTGGCTTGTTTCATGTGCTTAATTCTGTTAATATTAATGAGTATCGCTTATCAAACCCAAGTCATTAGCTCTGAACATTTTAATTATATAAGTATTGAAAGTAGCAATATCGTGTCAGGAATGTTGGCATACAGTAAATACTTAACTGGGGCTTCTGTGGCATGACTTAGGTGTTACTGGAAGCCCTGGTTGCTTTGAGAGCAGCCTTCAGCTTGTTTGCATTGTTCTTGTGTGTCTCATTTTCTTCTCGACAATACCTCGTAGATTCTCTGTTTGTCAGGTGTGTTTGTTGGATAATCAAGCATTAGTGGCACTTTGGTTATTAAACCAGATATAAGTAGTTTTGGCAGTGTGGATAGGTGCTTGACAAAGATATTTTCATCTCTAAAAAGCTGGTCTGCAGAGGGAAGCATGAAGTGCTCTAAAATTCTAGTAGATTACTGTGCTGACATTGGTCTTGATATGACGGGGGAACAACACCATCAGATGACCTTGCTCCCCAAACCATCACTAAATGTGGAAACTTCACACCAGACAAACACTTACTTCGGATCATTTTTCTATTATGTTTGGATACAGCATTCTGTAAACAGCCAGAGCAATGACTTATTGTAGCTTCCCCTCCTTTTGAACATCTGTCAATTCAGCATTCACATTTTCATTTAGTAGGCATTTGTAAGCAATTAAGGGTTAAGTGTCTTGTTCAGGGGCAACTTGGTGTTTGTGAGGCTTGAACTTTTCTAATCGCTTGTACCGTACCTTAACAACTAATCCATCACTGCCCTGTCAGCGGTTTTCCTCGTGATTGTATAGCCTACTAAAGCAGACTATGGGAACACTTTTAAATGCTTGTGAAGTTTTTTTTGTTTGTTAGTTAATCTTCTCAACATAAGTTTTCATTCGCTGTAAGCCATAATTATCATAAACATTTACAGAAATAAACACTTGAAAATACTTCGTTTGTTATGAATTTATGTAGCGTTTCACTTTGTGACATTACTAAATAAAATTTTTGAAATTCTAATTTATTGAGCTGCACCTGTATTGATGTATACTGGTAATAAGTTTACAGGACACCTCTTTTTTTTGAAGCACTCATTTTTGTGGCAAAAGCTGCCGGTCACACTCGGCAAGCCTTTCTGAAGCTTTGTGCTTATTTGATTGGAGTAAAACTTTATTTACTGGTAACTGCAGTTGTACAAACCTTTATATTGTGTACTAGAACTTTTAGTTGGATATTTTTGCCTAACTTTAACTAAACAGGTTTGTGTTTCTGTATAGCGATTTCTGCATCAGTTTACTGATCCTGCATCACAGGAGGATGATCATGCTAGTCTTAATCTAAATGAGCCACTGTACATGCAGAAGTTGGGAGAGGTGAGTCATTTTATTCAGTTTTGTAGCTCAAGTAAATTTACTTTTTGTGGCAGTTCCATTATTAGATTGAATAGGCTATTTAACTTTTTGATTGTTTTGCAGATCAGTGTTGTTGGGGACCCCGTGTTGAATGTAAATTGTTGCCATATTCAGACTTTTGATTCTGACCTGTATCGTCAGCTCATCTGTTATCCTCAGGTTTGAATTGTTTGGTTTTATGCAACTTTAATAATACTAATAATGCAAAAACTAGTTTGAACAAAGAGTAAAATTCAAATAAATGGATGAAATTGGGCAGGGATATTTGCAATGGTTTACCTATGTAAACAAGAACTCTGGAGTGTCAAAATGAAAGGGCAGACCAAATGGCTAAACAGGAAATGGGATAGATAACAATGGAGCATAAACTCTTATTTTCAGGACAACCAACAATAAGCCACTGTTGAATTGATGGCAAGCCAGAATGGGACACAGAACAAAATTCCCTGAAATTTGCTGGAATTACATCACTTAATAAAAAAACTTAACCAGATGGTGTACACTTGGTCCCAGATTGGATCTTTTTCCCAGACCAAATAAAAATGACCTTTCTGTAATACCAACAAAATACTGTATTGATTTTTTTAGATTTTAAACCAAACTTCCCTTGCCTATGTGTGTACTGTTAAATAAAAGTTATTTTAAAGATTGGGTCATTTGTCTGCAGTACATTTAATAGAAGTACAAACAGTTATAGTACGCTGGTCCTTGACAGTTTTGAAAAGAATTTATGAGAAATACATTAAAATTCAATTCGAAATCATTGCATTTAGAAATTAAGTTGTCTACAAAGGCTTAATTCTTTTTCTTTTTTCTGAGCATAGGAAGTAATTCCTACCTTTGACATGGCAGTCAATGAGCTATTTTTTGCCCGCTTTCCTGATACTGTCTTGGAGCACCAGATTCAAGTTCGTCCCTACAGCGCCCTAAAAACCAGGAACATGCGCAGCCTCAATCCTGAGGGTAAGTTAATAAAGGTGTCACTATAGGGTATTTGCTTTTGTACCATTTTTTTCTTGTTATATTTCTCCTAATTCCTACCTCTTTTATTACTATTTTAAGAACGGTTGTTTAATTGTACATTAACACTACGCTAATTCTACACAACTACAGCTGCATGTACCAACCTGTACCAAAAAAATTATTAATTGTGCACCTCTTTTCAGCAACACCATTTTATAATGAAATGCCATGTTCTCTACTGGTAGCTGTCTCACAATATGTATTACAACCTATGTTTAGCAGTTTGTTATTGTTTGTGTGATGGGTGATAAATTGTTCAGCACTTCATTTGATTTCATTTTTCTTATTTAATGTGATTGTTTCTGATGTAATTTACTGATATAATTTTGTCTTTCAGACATCGACCAGCTCATCACTGTAAGTGGAATGGTGATACGCACATCACAACTGATTCCAGAGATGCAGGAGGCTTTTTTTAGTTGCCAGGTGTGTTCATTTAACACACGGATAGAGGTGGATCGTGGGCGCATTTCTGAGCCTGCAGTTTGCCGTAATTGCAACACCACTCACAGCATGGCACTAGTTCACAACCGCTCCATTTTCTCTGATAAACAGATGGTAAGTATTTCCTTATGCCAGTTTTTATTTCAAGGTAGACATGAGACACATAGTGGTAATGCGTTATGTCATTTAGTGTGTTTCTTGGTAATTATTTGAACATGTTAAATATGTATCTTAATGTAATTCTTTAACAGATCAAGCTGCAAGAGTCACCAGAGGACATGCCCGCTGGTCAAACTCCCCATACCACAATAGTATATGCTCACAATGATTTGGTGGACAAAGTACAGCCTGGAGATCGCGTTAACATTACTGGTGTGTTCTGTAATAATTATCTTTTAATTATTGTAGCACTACCTACTAGTGTACCTCTCTGTGTAATGAAAGTACATGTACAGTTTGACAAATTTGCTATTTTAAACTGTTTTTTCTAAAAGGTATATACAGAGCAGCTCCTATGCGTGTAAATCCAAGGCAGAGCCAGGTAAAGGCAGTATACAAGACCCACATAGATGCGATTCATTTTCGCAAGACTGATGAGAAACGTTTACATGGCCTCGATGAGGAAAATGAACAGAAGCTGTTTACTGAGGAGCGTGTGGCTACACTTAAAGAGCTTGCATCTAAACCAGACATATATGAGCGTCTCTCTTTAGCCCTTGCGCCTAGCATCTATGAGCATGAGGACATCAAGAAGGTAGGAAAGACAAATTTGGGCTTGAATACTAAACAGCAATTGCATTAAACATTGAAAATATTATTTATTTTTACAAAATTGTGTTTTAGGGAATACTACTGCAGCTGTTTGGTGGTACACGAAAGGACTTTAGTCAGACAGGTCGTGGGAACTTCAGAGCTGAAATTAACATTTTGCTGTGTGGAGATCCCGGCACAAGCAAGTCACAATTACTGCAGTATGTTTACAACTTGGTCCCACGTGGGCAGTACACATCAGGCAAGGGTTCAAGTGCAGTTGGTTTAACTGCCTATGTAATGAAGGATCCAGAAACGAGGCAGCTGGTTCTGCAAACTGGTGCACTTGTCCTCAGTGACAATGGTGTGTGCTGCATTGATGAATTTGACAAGATGAGTGACAACACACGCTCAGTGCTGCACGAGGTTATGGAGCAGCAAACGCTCTCCATTGCCAAGGTATTTGCCTTATTTTAGCAAGCCCTTAGCATGTTACAAATAATGTACATTTAAACCTCACGTAATTGTATCACGATACATTTTACCACCATGTCCAAAGAGTATTTGGTCAACCCAATTATTTTAACTTGTTTTCAGCCATCTACAATTTCTCAAAATACAAATAAATGGCCCTAACCAACAAAATTTACATGAAATAAATGAGGTAGTTGAGTAGAAATTTTTTTTTTATTATTTATTTATATTTTATTTATTTTTTTTTGGGGGGGGGGGGTTCGTTTAAGTAAATGGGTTCAGCCTTTATGGTTTAGGTCAGCTTACTACTGTTGGCAGTAAAACCACATTTTTTCTTTTCTTTCTTACACGATCCTGGCTGTTTAGAAACGATTAAAATAAATTACTGACTTGCTGACCACACACAAGAAGTGTTTGCATGGAGACATTTTCATTTGTTTTTTTACTTATGTTTTTTCCCCCAAAATTTGTCCACTAGGCTGGAATCATTTGTCAGCTCAATGCACGGACTTCTATTCTAGCTGCAGCAAATCCTGTGGAATCGCAGTGGAACCCTAAGAAAACAACTATTGAGAATATCCAGCTCCCTCACACTCTTCTCTCCAGGTAAATTACAATAGCTTGTCTGAAATATCAGCAAAAATGTCATGTTTCAATCAACTATGGTTATGTAATAATAAAAAACTTTAGATCACGTGTCTGAGATTAAAAACTTTTCTTCTGCTTTAACTATATAATGCTTTGATAGATGAGGGTGTGACTAAAACAAACCGGTTCAGTTGATATGAGTGACTCATATTAACCTGGTTCCTTTTGAGGAAAAAAATGCACACACAATCACAAACATGCATGCAAACAAGTAAGCTGTGCTCAGTCATGTACAAAGAGATGTGTTGATCCAGTCTTGCACTATACACTCCACTCCACAATATGGGTGATATAATGGGACTGTTTAGTCGGAACACGAGTATAAAGGACATTTCGGTCATAGGATGTTTTAACTATTCCAGCTTATTTTAGCATTAACTTAATTTAAAAAAAGACCCAAATACAGCAAATTAGGGCTGACCGCGATTAATCGTTGGTCGACCAAAAAAATTACTAGTTAGGCAAATTCCATTGGTCGATTAGTCGCAGGAAAGAAAAACGCGTTTCGTCAAAGGACTTCTGGGACTTTTAATTTGAACGGCGTCACAAAGGAAGACGTGACACTCCATACCAGTAA
>JAOTRQ010058400.1:0-13961 GCA_028565875.1 Hoplisoma paleatum | reverse complement strand
GGCAATAAGGGTGTGCATTACCGCCACTTACTGGTATGGAGTGTCACGTCTTCCTTTGTGACGCCGTTCAAATTAAAGTCCCAGAAGTCCTTTGACGAAACGCAGCTTTTTTTCCCCCTGCGACTAGTCGACCAATGGAATTTAGCCGACTAGTCATTTTTTCGGTCGACCAACGAATAATCGATTCATTGCGGTCAGCCCTATATAAATCCATATAATTATTTCAACATATTAAATAGGATAGAAACCTGGAGTAGTAGAAGTATAAGCAATGTTATGTGTGTTAATATTTCAGTGAGTTTTTGTATCTATTTTGTTTAACCTAATACTGTATTATTAAACAGTTTTTTCTCAGTATTAAAGGTGTGAGTGGGTTATTAGAATAACAATGGACTTGTACCCAAATCAATTGTTGTAAATTGTAAATTCAAGTAATGCTGCTTGTACGTTTAGGATTATTTGGTAGCGTGACATCAAAGTGAGTGTCTAGCATCAAGATATTAGGTCAGATGATTTCCAAAAACAGCACAAGCATATTCAAAGCATTTTAGTTTTTTTCTGTGCTCTGTGTCGGGTAATCGAAGTTTTAAATTTTCGTAGCTTCCTAACTCCATCTGGACCACTTTACTATTTCATCTTATACGAAGGCCCATAGCAAACATTTCCTTCCAGACCACTTGGTAGAACCAAAATGCTAAAAGGAAAGGAAAGACTGGTGAAGGGTGCAGGGCCACAGCACTCGACAGGTGTGTGTGTGTGTGGGTGTGTGTGTGTGGGGGGGGGGGGTACTTGCATTCAAGTTGTGAATGAATCACAGGTCATTTTCATTGTAAGATGTCAGTGTTTGTTATTATTAGATGATCTTGATTATTGCTTTGTCTCAATTATTGTTTTGTCCCGATACAACGTGTAATAACACCGTGTCTGTTTTGATGTGAGAGATCAGAAATTTATCTGTGAAAAGTATATAGCCATATGTTATGTTATACCTTATTGTTAACCAAACTAATTAGGTAGCTTTCTGTCATATATGCATATAAATTAAACATCTTTGTTTTTTCTTTTAGGACTTTTGGGGTTGTTTAGCCATTTTGGAAGATCCAGTAAGGAAGCTGTTGTCCCTGTCAAGAAACATATAGAGTTTGTTGGTTTACGCACCTTGCAGCTGATTGGTGATTTGATTGGTCACTCTGGCGCAGTCCAGGTATTGTAGACACGTACTTTTATATTTTATATTTATTTTGCTGTAGCTTTATCCTTTTTACTAGACAAAAACGCTCATTTGCCCAAGAATTAATAAAAGTTACAGGTTATTGTCACTAAATCTTGATCTTCTACCACTTAAGCTGTTTGTAAATATGATGTATAAAAAGTTTTACCCTTATTTATGCACTTAGTCATTGGGTGGTGTGCATTGTGAGTAGAATTCTGGTGCTATCGTTTGGAAGACTGCATGTTTGAGTTTTTCCACACAGCCACTGTTTGGTCCTCCAGGAAGACATGCATACTCTGCAAGCTAATATTTTTTTAAATGAAGCAATTACAGCTACATATTGAAGGCTAAATAAATTAGACAAACAGGACATGCTGCCATGAAAATATGTTGAATCACTATAAATCTATTTTCTGTAAAGGTGCTACAAAGCTGTGTTCACTAGTGAACCACATGAATGCTCAAAATTCAGAATCAGGTGTCAAATGATCGGAAAACAATATTCAAAATGTTTTTTAAACATTTGTGAAAGAATAGGTAGCTCTTAGAAGCTCCGTGAATTCCAGCGTGGAACTTTGATAAGATTTAACCTGCACATGGATGAGTCTGGTGTCTGGCTCCAATGTGAGTCAAGTGAGCGAATACTTTTGGCAATATAGTGTATATATGGCCTGGGAAAAATGTGATTTGTTGAAGTGTGATGTGATTTGAAGAAATTTGTTGAAGAACAAAATTCTAACCAGGAGGATTGGTTTAATAATTACATAATAAATAGTTAGTTATAGAGCCAATGTTTTGACCAGTTTACCATACCTGTCAAGTCTCCCGTTTTGGCCGGGAAACTACCGTATTTTACTCCACTTTCCCGTCGTTATCCCGTATTATTATTTTCCCGGTCCTGTACTTTGGTTGGGCTAGTGGGGCGGCTTGCAGTGCCTGGTAGAAAATTTCCCGTTTTTTTAAATCCAAAACTTGACAGGTATGCAGTTTACTAATTGTGACAGGTGTCCCTGTACTAGTTGTTTTGGTAACAGTTAATAGTGACAATTATCCTTAATTGTGTATCTGCTTAAATAATTAAAATAGTCCTGCCTGAAACGCTACCAGAATAGAGTTCAAGAGTTTACAATCGATCAGATTCAACTTAAGATTCCACACTGACATCGTAACACAAAACACTCTGTAGGTATCTCAAGTTAACTGAATAGAACAGAATCTGTATCGTCATGCCAAAATCACCTATTGCCAACTTTAATTGGACTGAATTGTGTTGGTGATACTACATTTGTTAAATTATTTTTTCTGCATGGCTATATTGTGTCCATGGCCAATGATGTCATTAAATAAAGACTTACAACTATTATTACAATTGACAGATTTTTACTAAAAATTTTGATGAAGATGGTAAAATGTTATTTATTTACTGTATTTCAATATGCTAGTGGACTCCCCTCATATATTATTGATCCATCATATTGTATTTATGTATTGTTTATATTGAGGACCAATTCATTGTGAAAGAGAAAAGCAACTTACATAGAGCATGAAAAACTACTGTCAGTAACTGGAACACAGGATTTAGACCAGGACCTGACCCATGCTGCTGCACCCGGACAGCCGATTAGATCCAAATCTGTTATTAGGCTAATATAATTTTTGCTTGTTTTTTAATGTGTTGCAGATGTTTGTGTATTTTTCTGAAAGAGGTGTCGTTACATGCTCAGCAGATCATCTGGTAATTGTGTGGAAAGATGGAGAGAAAGAATCAAGGGTTCGTAGTCTAGCACTTCTTCAGAAACTGGATTTGAACCGGGGTTTATGACATTTCCTAACGTCCATTTAATTCTTTGGCACACAATACTATAATAATATTAGTAATATATATTAGTAATATCTAAATTATTAATACAGTAAATATTACATAATTGTGGACCGACGCGAATCACCTAGACTTACTTTGTTTTTTTTTTTACATTATTTTAAATGTTGCATCTCACTAGTTGCATTGACCTGGTTCTCATCAGTATTTGGTTGAACATAAAACTAGAATAACTGCTGTGTTGAATAATTGTTCCTGTAGTAGTTTTGACTTTTGTTTCCTGCGACCTTTTCATTTAAGATATAGCTTTTAATCAGGATGGTGATGTTTTGGTCTTAGACATTGCTAACATGTAAAAAAAATCTGAAATAGATATAAGGACCCTAGTTTACAATTCTTTTTAAGTAAAAGGTTTTAACTTAGACCTTATATGTCAAAATATGCTTTTGGTTTACCAATATGCCGTGTGCTGTGTCCAATAGTTTCATGCTTTTTTATTACCAACTAAACAGAAATTGAGATGTTGATGGGAGTTGCCTTGGCCTTGTTTTAATTAAATACTTGCCTCTAGTGTTAAGCAAATTATGCAAAAATGTGATTGTAAAAGGTAAGCAGTTTACTATTTACCATGTATTTTTTTTACAATTTAAAATAATATTAGATTTTTTTAAATAGAGATTTTTGGTTTTATCATCTTGTGGTTTTAAAACACGTTTCATATTTTGTGTAGAGTTTGGTAGCTGATGTGTAGTGTTTATATGGTTGCTGTTTATGTGGTTGCTTTTCTGCATTTTGTCAGCAATGTTTGATTTGGAGAAAAAATAAAAAAAATATGTCTTACATTTTGGGTTATGTGCCCCGATCGTTTTCAGTTGCTGAAGTCAAAATACATCTAAGTTTTGAGAAAAGGAGAGGATATTCCAAATGTAAAAGTGTTTAAGCAATTCAGAAAACACTTTTGCTATCAGGCATCAGTTTTGAAAAAAATGTGACAAATTTTATTTTGCTACATTTAAGATGGGTGGATATTTTATGCTTGGTATCTTGCAAAGTTTTGGATGCTTAGGCCATTCCTTTTCATCCGACAATAATGGTGGATCTTACTGACACGTCTGCTGGCATTTTGCCTATACAACGCGGTTATGCCAGCAAATTAACTATCGCACATACATTTAAATATTATAATTATTGTTGTCATATTTATACTACTAATAATATATACTGTGTTTACAGTAAGAATGGGTTTGACTCCTTGCATTGAGACACATTGGACTCTGTTTTCATTTGTCTACATGAGACTAAATGTGTCAATGCAATAATATATTATACAGCATTAGGAATCCATGTCAGTTGTTCAGGGATTTGGGACTTTTCAACTATGGGGTGAAATGAGCACCTCAGTAATTTTGTGCTTATGCATACCAGAGAGTATGAAGAGTACCAAAGAAGAACATACCAAATTGCATTCACGTTTTTACACATTTATTTCTGCACTTAATAATCATGTTCCCAACTGTAAATTTTATCCACTACTGCAAGTTCAATAGCAAACACATTAGGTTATTTACATAACAAGAATTAGCTAATAGCCCCTCTTCTCTGAAAATGAATATCCCAGGAATTCTACAGTTATGGGGTCTGAAATGGTCTATAGGACCCTCTCCATAAGTATTTGGGTTTTGAGTTATGTAATCCATTATTTTAACCTCACGTGTATTGTATCCATGGGCTTGGAAGATCTGTGCACATATCCTGTGTATGATAACATTGCTTGTTTCAGTTCAGTTTCGTTTTGTGTCAGTCATGTTGGAAACGCTCCGTACTTAGCTATGCATGTGAAAGTATTCCCAAAATTGCTCTCTTTTGGCCTGAATGTAAAATTTAACATTACAGCTGTTTTATCTGCCTTCCTTAATTGTGTGTATTTTGAATACATCTTAGCAAAGCCGTTGTATTTGCCATGTATATAAAATGCTTGTTAGCTCTGAATAAAATTAGGAGCTGAACGATCAACTCACTTGCCTCTCGTGTTCTTTCTCTGGCTCTCCATCAGTTTTCCTCCAAAATAAAATCCAAAACATGGCGTGGATGTAAAAAGTTTGGCCTAAAACACAATAGTAAAACCTGGTTCGGTCTCGGTCTGCATGTGACACTGCCATATATGCTTTGTGTCTTAACTCTTAATACTGAACCACACTATGGTTCTTATAATAATATATGCATCTCTTTCATTTTTTGTTCATTTTTGATCTTATTGCTTCATTTGATACTGTCGATCGTAACATTACATAGTAGGCCAGAAAATGCAGTAGGTGTTTAAAGACTTGCGCAAAATGACCTGATTGCCAAATGGCCACCTCACACCTGGCTTTTTCTGGCTGGCTCTGAATGAAGAGTGCCAACGTATTATAAGGGAAACTTGAGTTAGCAAGTAGATAATGCCTAGCGCTAAGCAATGTGACAGATAACCTTAATGTAACCTAATAACCTAAACAAACCTTGCTTTGCTTTTTTTAATTATTTATTTTTGCTGCTAAAGTTTTTTGCTTCTGAAATCTATTTAGCTCGGTGCAAACATTTGCTTTGCTTTTTTTATTATTTTTTTGCTGCTAAAGTTTTTTGCTTCTGGAATCTATTTAGCTTGGTTTGACCACTTGGCCTTTTTGGTGTAAGATTGATAGGTGTGGTTACTATTAATAAGATGATTTTGATCATTTCTGCTTTGGATGTAGTTTTTCATTTTCTCCCGATTATACACATTTAAGTACAAAGTGGTTTCAGTGTTTTTATAGTAACAACACCATGCCCGTGTTGATGTTAGGAGAGATCAGGGATTTCTTTATCTGTGAAAATGAAAGCACACTGGACAAAACACACTGGTAAGTATGTTCATCTGTTGCAAAAAATGTATAAATTAATCATGAATCATATAATATATTGTGATGAAATATATTGTGATGTTTAAAAGGTGTCCAGGATACTGAAATTAGGAAATAATCATGAATGATGTGACGAAACTAAAGAATGTGTAGTATAAACTCTGTATGTATGTCCAACATAGGTGGTCGAGTAAGATTTTTGACAATAGCTACTGTGTGTGTTTTAGCTCTTTACCAATGGGAAGCAGAGCTGCACAAATAATTCCAACCATGTAGTGATTGTGAGAAATATTACTCCACTCAAATAATATGACTAGTATGACTAATGTTATATTCTTTACCAACACTTGATTTCTCTAGGTGTAAATACCCTAGTGTGACTCATGAGATAATGTAGAACAGGGGTCACCAACTAATGCGAAGGGCTACCAGTTTGATACACACTTGTGAAATCACAAATTTATAACCTTTAATTACATGTTACTACAGTATTAATATTTAATAATATTGATCTATGTGAAGATGCTGATCATGTAAATGATTTCTCACAATAATTTTCAACAATAATGTAACAAGGTAGGAATCAAATAAATATCAATGTGAAAAATATGCCGCTATTTTTAGAACAGGCCCGCAGGCAACTCATGAGGTCCTTTCAGGCGATTAATGAATTTATATCACTATGTGATGTGATTACTTCACGCATCTTTCACTTTGACAGTTATGTTTTTATTCAAATGCATTAATTTTATTTAATTTTGTTAATTAAATAGTATGGAGCAAAGATACTGATAGAAATATAAAGAAAATACCTTAGTTGTTAGCATATAGACCAGCATAAAGAAAGATATTGCTATGCAGAACAACAGAGTAAAAAAACACAAACATGAAAAACAGAAGGTCCCATATAGAACAACAGAATGAGCCAATTTCCTTTAAATCTGTGTGTCTCTGAATGTATATCGATTTGTGTATGGATGTGTGCATACAGACTATAGGAACCTTAAAGAAGTATGGATGTCCTAGGTACCAGTTTGGAACCTCGCTAAAGCACTGGAGGAAATGTAAATTGTAGTTCAAATATCCTGGGCTGGAAGAGCTGTTCACAGGTACCAGGCAGTGCTCTCAGAAGCAGTGGTTCTACAACTAAATATCAATTTAGAAATTCCCAGGAAAGCTAAATATGAAAGCACTTTCAAGAAAATAGTGCAAGAAATTTGATTATTTTATTAAATTCCATGAAAACCATTTCTGTTTTTTATACATTAGATTTTATTCCTCTTTATTTAACTCTATTTTATTAACTTTCGTGTTTGTGTATCTAAGCTGTTGAAACGTTACTGGGTTTGATTTTTCAAACATAACTGTATAACTGTGTTATGTGGACTTTCAGTGGTAAAAGTTCACAGATGATAACATACACAGGATGTTGTCTCAGTCCCCCACCCCCCAATTTCAAGCAAATCATCTTGTATAATACCCAGCTATGTTAGACGTTCTGTAGTTTAATGGCCCTAATGTACCAATGCAGAAACCTCAGTCATTTCACAGTATCTTTCAAGCATTATGTGCAGGTCAAGGTGCATGAAGATAAAAATATCTGCCGATAACTTTTGTTTAATAACAAGTTTATTACAAGTAAGATGTTACTACAAGACTTTAGGGGTTCCCAGTAGAGTGTGATCAATTATTTTCCCTCTCTCACTTTCCTTCCGGGAAAGTCTATTTTAATACACCCCTGAAATACATACCGATGCCAGGGTCCTGGTTGTGATACATTTCCCTTTACCATAGCTTTGCGAAGATATTAAGGAAAAAAACATATCCTATCTGGCTTTTGTTCACATCTCTTATAGATTCCAACATTGTCGACCAGCATTTTAAAACATTATCCAAAGGCCTCCATTCTGCACCCCCAAATCATTAATACTTGTATACATTGATTAGAAAGACCCAGAGACGAGTGAATTTGTGAATCTGTTATTACTTATTTTCACCTCCTAGAGATTAAACCAAAATTTATCCAAATATAATTTGTTCCTTATGTCTTTTTGTTAAAACGTGATGCTCCAAAAGGATACTTCTTTATTAGGGTTTTAACATCTTTTTTACTTTTGGTAACTTGCATGACAGGAAACATGCATGTAAGTCAAAGAACCCACATGCTACATACAACACAGTATTTTGTCTGACCTCTTATTCTCTTTTCCTCTCCTGTAGGACTATTTGGATTCTTTTAGACACTCGATCGCTTTATACTTTTCATAGGTTATATATTGTTTTGTTAATATTTTTATTTTACATTTTCTACTTTTACGTTCTTTATTTTAACAAAATGTATATTTTGTAACTTTTATGTTGTAGCTGTGCATAAGTATTTTACTGCTGGTTGTTCCATGTATATGTGCAGGACAAACAGGATTTCATTTGTACCAAAAGTCTGCAAAAGTCACACTACAGCTCAGAAAGTCTAATTATTTAGAATAAATTTGTATTTAGTTTATCAACCAATTTGAATCAAATGTAATAATATGAAATGTGTGTATTATATGTGTGTAAATGTGTAAGATTTAGCTTGTAGTGTTATTTCAAGTGCAGTGTTGTGGTTTGAGTGTGACATTTTATGTCAAAATGCACCTAAAACCTAAGATACATTTTGACAGTGTTCTAAGAATTGACTTAACTATTCTAGTCTTTTAAGAATCCATGTCTTTTAACAATTGAGTAAAACCTGAGGGACCATTTGCTCAAATGTGCAAATGTACCACAATGTGCAAAAACCCTGTGATGGTAGAATTAGCAATGCACTTTGTATTGACTGTATCAATTTTCTTCGACACTTTGTCATTTGGATAATCGAGCTTACTGAATAATTTCAGTTGCCATCATTTGCAGCTCCAGCTGTATTTCCTACTTTAATTAAAAGACTAAAGCTAAACTGAAATAATAATTAAAAGACTAAAGCTAAACTGAAATAATAATTAAAAGACTAAAGCTAAACTGAAATAATAAAAAAATGAAGTTTAAGATTTCATGCCAATGGTGTTGATTTTCCGGACAAGCATTAAGTAACATTAATAAATGTGTGTCTCTATATAGTGAAAATAAATTTAAGTGGTGTTTTCAGAAACGTTATTATATATAAATTATAAACATATAAATTATGTAAAAAGTAATAAAGAGTCAATACAATTGCTAATTATTGTAAGAATGCATTTAGTAACTAGAAAATAATATTTCAAAAACATTTCCTTCACAAATAAGATGAGATATATTTGTTAACAAAACAATCATCTTTGTCAGTGGTATTTGCTCTTTTGTGGCTGCCTTGATGTGCAAATTTATAGATGGTTTTGATGAAAACGTTCTCTCGCTTGATCCCAATTCTGCTGCCGCCTGCTTTGGCCAAGAGACACTGTATCCGCAGAGACAGTCCCCATACAGCCAAGCCCACTCTGTTCCCGCCTCACTCGGAGCTCAACCTACATAAAACACACATACAATGTTGTTAGGAAAAATGTGTATAAATGGAAGAACTTGACAATCACTAAAATTAGGTTTGCACTACAGCCTGAATTTTTTTGTTTGATTATCGCTGCAGAAGCTGTTACCATGGATAATAAGTTGTCTTACAAAATCCAGTGACGTTGTAAGTTGGTTGGTTTTTTAAGTCTGTATAGTGGTAAGAGCGAGTGATTATAAACAGAAATTGTGAGTTTGTAAGTAGTGTGTGTGTGTGTGTGTGTGTGTGTGTGTGTGTGTGTGTGTGTGTGTGTGTGTATTGGGGAGTTTGACAGTCAATGGATTTAAATTGACTTGCGTCTCTCCAGAGATGTTTGAGTCTGTACTACGTGAAATCCCTCCAGTGTTGTTTAGCTCCAATTTAGTTTAGCTTTCATTTCAAGCACTTGGATTTTTTTAATCCAAAGTAACATTACGGAGAGGAACTGAATGTTTAGAGCAACCTGCCAGCGGCAGTGGATTTTCAATACTAATCCAGTACCTTAACTGAACTTTGAAAAAATGGGCATATACAGCATCTCGTCAACAACGACCCTAGTCAATTTACTGACAAATGATGTAATGCTAATATTTAATGACACAACGAGTTAAAAGTTGTAACCAGTAACAATGTAGTTGCATTCAACGTAACATACCACTATAAATATTTTAAATAAATAAGCACAATTGATAGCAAATATTTTTTAAATGTTTTTTTTAAAGTGTGCAGTTTACAGGCTCAGTGATGCCGCCTTTGTTTCGTCCCAGTCCTTCTCCACTCTTCCAGCCCATTTTCTCCAGCATCTGTCGACCCTTATTCTTTTCACTGATCTCTCTACACAGGCACAAACCCACATACATTAGAGCACATCATTACATAATACAGGTAAAAAAAAAAAGCTTGAGCCAGCATAACATAAAAATGCTATGACAAAATGCCCTTGTAGCTAAAAACAATACAGTGGACAACTGTATGAACAAATCCCGCTAAGATTTTTTGTGCTAATTAAGCTTAGGACAATACACTACTAGTAAAGAAACTGTCCACTTAAGCTTAAAACAAATCAAAGAACCTAGAATTAATTAACAACAACAATTAACAAGTGGTCAAAAATTGGTTGTGGAGATAAAATGAAAAAGTATATTTTGGGAAAAGAAAGAATGCTGACTTGGAACTAAATGACTGAAGATTTGCCAAACTATATCTTAGAGCCATTTATAAGAATAGTCACTAATATTTAAAGTAATACTTGCAGATAATTATAATTCAAAAAGTGTTAAATATGTTTGGTTACAGCACTGTGCTACTGAAGTACAGTTCACTCCATAGTTACTGGTACCCCTTATTTTGAAGTGTTATAGGCTTTAAATAAATTATTTAAAAAATAATAATATAGGACAACAATGCAAAAAAGAGAAAAATCTAAACTTTAATTAAAATGCCTTTATCTGGTGGGGACAAAATAACACAATAAAAGATACATCTTTTGAAAGAAATAATGTGTGCCACAATTATTGGCACTCCTTGTGTTAGTACTTTGTACAACGTCCATTTGCTAAAAAAGCAGTTTTTAAAATCCTTCAATAACTTCACAAGAATATAAAAATAGAAATCCTTAATCTTTGCACTTTGCACAATAACTCTTAGTCATTCGAGATGATTGATTTAATCGATTAGATGGATGGATCGATCGACAGAAAGTCGTATCTGACACTTGGGCGCTCTGTGGACCGCGGACCAGAATTTCTCAGCAGTATTTTTATGTAGTAGGTTGCCAGGTCTTTCTTCAATTCATAGTACTACAGTGTTTTGCCGAAAATAAAACATCTCCTTAAAATAAGACCTAGAGCGTTTGCCAAATTACCAAAGTAAAAGACCTCCCAACAACCTTCAAAATCCAGGTCAATGCAGCACACCCCACAGAACCTCTGCTTATTTCTGTAGCGGAGGAGCTTCATGCAGCTAAAACAGCCAAAAGCAGACAACACTCATCACATTATTCCCTCAGACACTCAAGTATCAGCTCTCATTTCAGCTTGCCTGAGAGATACCGCTGAGTGGATCTCAACTAGTCACCTCAAGCACTATCTCAGCAAGAACGGTTATTCATTCCTAGAGACCATTCTCCAACCCGAAACCTAGTCACCTGCATTGATGATTCCTAAATCAGACCTTCTGCAAATGTAAGAAGTATTGGTGTTCAATCTAAATTAAGAATTTATGGATGCACTTTTGTAATTCACTGTGGATAAAAGTCTGTAAAATGCAGAAAATATAAGTTTGTCTGTGTGACAACTATCAAACTGCCAAAGACAACTATCAACTTCCATTCCACAGAGCAGTAATTCAGAAATGTATAGTAGTATAAACCAGTATTCAATGTAATTGCAATAGATACACTTGTCTGTACTGTATATCCTACTATATCAATATTAAAACGAAAACATATAGCAGTACTGACAATGAATCAGACTTAAAAAATGTCACTATTCAAAGTTAAGGTTAAAAATATTATATCAGACTCACATATGAAGCGACGCTGGAGCGTCATCTCTGTAGAAGGTTCCCTCGCTCCCTACCGTCTGTCTTCTGCTCTCAGCTCTGTCCTTGTACTTACTGCATTTATGACTGTTTTCATAATCACTATTCTAAATACAACATAAATTACATCGAGTTTAATTAATAATTAAAAAAAACTGGCTTTAAGCAACACTATTTACATTCTCAAGATCAATATTTTGAAGAGTAGAAATTTCTTGAACTAAAAAAATTATTTATAGTTTCCTACAGTGCTCTACAAAAAGTGCTTCATTGAATATAATGAAAACTTTTCATAAAAAGTTCATAAAACTTTGGTTTGCTTTTGTGAAAATGTTATGTGTTCAATATATTCAATGAAGCACTTTTTGCAAGGCTTGACTAGTAACCAAGACAACTGAAGAGCTACTAAACTAGAATAACTAAAGTACTCACATTTGACTCACATTTTGACAAAAGTAATCATCGAGATATTCAACCAACTCTAAATATTGCACTCCACTATTCATTGCACTTTAAGCAGTCATATCAACTTATACAAAATTAACAGCACCAACAACAAAATTGCTATTGGGTGAATGGCTATAGTGCTTCCTTGTGTGTTATATATTTGTTGTACATCTCAAATAACAAAAACGTATCCACACAGTAGAAAAATACTCACTTTAAGACCATATTTATTTTTTATTAGCTTTATCTCTCTGTGTCTCTGTAGCTCTTTGTTCTCCTTACTCAATTCACGACCTGAAAAATAGTATCAACATCTCTCAAAAGTCAAATAGACCAGAATGGGTCAATGCTAATGTTTTTAATTAATTTCTTTAATTCAATTTCCCAAAGTGACCTTTCTGTGAGTACTTGAACATGCAGAGTGCTATTTGTGAACAGCCTATTATTATTTTACATTTCATATTCATCTTAAAAAACAATATCTTCTTCAAATTTTCATTTGGAATAGAATGTGCAGTGCCTTCGTGTATATGAAAATACTGACTGAGCATTTTCACCAATTGTTTTAATAGCCACAATGCTATTAAAACAGTATCCATAAAAACGTTCAGGTCAGGATTGCGATATAACGCCATGGTTTAAACCTTAGGTCATATCCATGACAGCAAAGTCATTCGTCACACAAGTTTCAAATGATACACATCGAACATCACATCAAACAGTCATGGACCATTAGGTCTCTTCAATTTTTACTTACTGGCATGTTTTTGGACTGTAGGAGGAAACCAGAGTAAACACACGCGGACACAGGTGAAAACATGCAACCTCCACACAGAAAGCCCACGGTTGACTCGCCATTCGAACCCAGGACTCCCTCCCCCCCGATTATTGGTTGTAAATTTTGTTGAAATTCATGTTCTCTGATAATGGATGTGTCTATTTTTTTTGTTTTATAATATTGCAGTGCAAGAAAACACAGTAGATTTAAAAAGGCTGTCTATGTACATAATAAATGCTCAAAAACTACAAATGTGAAATACGTTGTTCCACAAGGATTAGCACTAGGATCTCTTATTTTCTGCATTGTTACCTCAGTATCCGGGTAAGCTAACCAACTACAAGTAAGCATGTTTCATTTGTTTACAAGATGACAGCTTCCTTATAACTAGAAATTCCTCAAATTAAAAAAATATATTTATAGCTTCCTACAGTGCTCTTCATTTCCCTGCCTCACAGGGTTGCTGTCATTCTACTGCTCTGTCCGATCACTCTGATATAATAAAGGTAGCTGCTGTTCATGTCTCACTCTCATGACTTTCATGCTTACTCTCCTCTTTTAGTTATGCTGTACTATTAAGGGGTACCAAAATCTGTTGCTCCCTGATCTAATGCTACTCCCTGCTAAATTGTTCACTGTTAATGTTTTTTTACTACCGTGTTTCCCCGATAATAAGACACCCCCGATATTAAGACGTATCGGGGATTTCAGGGGGGTCGGCTAATATAAGCCGTACCCCGAAAGTAAGACATATGTCTGCCAAAACTCAGCAAATGCGTAAA
>JAOTRQ010058383.1:0-13968 GCA_028565875.1 Hoplisoma paleatum | reverse complement strand
CCGAAATACTCTGGGATCGGTAACGATCCACAGAGTGACCCAGGGTCGATTTCGACTAAAGGGTAAAAATCATCATCTTATTTTCTGGACACGTTTACTCAGCAAAGATCCACATGATGGCGCCAAAATATCACAGACGTGACATCAAACGGTTAATTTGACAAAATGTTTACTTATTATCAAAGTTTTCATGTATATTTAGCATCAATTATTATGTTCATATATGGAACTACAATACACGGGGTTAATTAAAAAAGTAATTAAAATAGGCATTACAATGAATAAAATGACTTGTGAGTCGGTTCATTGAATTAATGATTCAGTAGTTTACTAATAGGAGCTGTGTCAGTAGTGTGTGCGCGCGTGCGCGTGCGCGAGCGGCGCAGTTAAAACTAGCAGCAGAAACTTTAATTTGATTTATTTGTAATTATTTTAAAGCCTGAAAAGCTGCAGAATCCGAAGCGAAATAATACAGAGACAAATGATTCCAGGAAGCGTTATTTATAAATCAGCGTCTGTTTACAGCACTGCTACGTTGTTTTGCTAGCGGGTGGAACCTTTTAAATTTAATAAGTTAATTATTTTACACAAAACGTGAATATATTTTCCTCTGTGTCTACTTACATGTTTAAATAGAGTTCATGTTGTTATATTGAACAGTTGTGTTTGGTTATTGTGCTGATTTATACAAACTCCTGTAAGTGATGGTTTTATAGTTGATAGTAGAAAAGTAAATGTTTATTTATTTGCTTAAATACTTGCTTTCATTTTTAAGTTTAGGCCTGAATATAGTCGGGAAATGAAAGAACAATAATAATGTAAAACACATTTGATCTTGGTTAATCTGCGCAACTGTTGAAGCCACAACACAAACTTATATCATCCACACTAAAACTTGATATATTTTATATATTTGTTTTCTTATTTAATATCTGACAAAGCATGGACATTATGTAGATATTTTGCTCTATAAATACGAAATTTGGTGTTTTATATGAATAATGGTGTAATTATAGCTCCATAAAGTCCAAACCCGAGTTACGCAATAACAGAATTCACGACACTTGACGTGACGTAAAACGCATTGTGAATACCAACTTTGCGCACGCGCACTGGGTTATCTGTTAATCTGTTGTAACAGATTTTTGTGGATCTTAAAACGCATTTACCTGACACATTTACCTAAGTTTTACAACTTTAAGTGTATAAGCTGTGTTATGTTTTGTGGCTCCAGACTATATTTTAGTGGCCGGGAGTGAAAATGGCTGTTTGTATATTAAAGGTTATCGACGCCTGATCTATCTAGTCTTATAACAGTTTAATCCTATTTTTGGTCACAATGGGGAAACCAATCTTGTGAATTCATGGATTGAACACTTGTTATGAATTTTGCAGTTAAGGAACGGCAAGTTGAGCCAGAAGTACGTAAACACTGAACGTTGGGACATCATCTGTAAAGGCTATCGTTTTATAGTAAAGGCATTTTTGGTACATCATGAAATTTTATCCAAAGGAAAACATACCGAAGCTTTTATGAAAAGTGTAGAGGTGTGTAATTATTATTGACAGAAGTGCCATTCCGAAACATCGTAAATGCTGTTGGTCAAAAACAAAACTCAAATTTAAGTAACAAAAAGAATAATCCTCATCAGTTCAACATTCAGTAGTAGTCACGGGACCAAAAAGTCATATAGCTTAAAGTTAACATGTTTCATGAGTAACATTTAAACTCCTGAGCCATTGAAGCATGCACGTATATATGAATACAATTTGTCAACAGCATACTAAAAATTCTGGCATAATTTATATCTTACAGTTTTGCAGTTTTAATGTTGCTCTTTCATACAAATTTTACACATTTACAAATAAACAATGACCCAGATGAACAATCATGGAACAGGAATATAAATGCACATTATCGGTCAGGTAAAACATTGTGCAAAATGTAAACATTTTAATGCTGTACTGGTGATTTATGGTTTGATTTGACGGCACAGAGAACCGATCTGCGTGATGCAGCTGGTGATGGCTGAAGGGACGGCCTGTGTCGTTTCTCCACGCCATGATGCCAGGGCTTCCAGAGCTTCTTTGGGATTACTGGGTGCCAGATCGTAAGCCGTATAGATGGCTGTAAGCTGTACGTCCCATGGCACCCCTGCATTGGATAGATGAATACAGCATTATTTAGATTTTATCCACAGAGATACAGGTCGTCATTCCAATTCAAAGCAAGTCCACCTGTGTAATCAGATTAAGCTTCTTTCTCTGAAGACCTGCTCCGACTGTAACAAAGAGTCAAATTGGGTTCAGGTCAGGTGACCTGGACTCCACAAACACCTGACCTGAACCCAATCAAGATGATTTCTGATAAGCAAACAAGTGTGCAAAACACATCTGGGAATTACTTCAAAAAGTAAGTGGAAAGCCACTCCAGGTGTCTCTTTATGGAAATAATTGGCAAAGGCAAAGCTGTCATAAAAGCAAAATGGGCTACTTGAAAGAATGTAAAATTTTAAACACATTTGTTTCTTTACTTTCCTACATAATTTCATGTTTCTTTATAAATCTACTTGACTCTTGATTTGTATACAACATTAATCACAACAGATTACAGAACTTTTGGGATTTTAAAAGCAGTAATACAAAAACATCTTCCCTCAAAAATCTGAACTAACCTTCTGCAATTCCGTGTTTACAAAACAGGTTTATGGCTTTGGCAACATTTTCCACAGACTTTCTGAGCTTTTCTTTAATTCCCAGTTGACCAAGTCGACCTAGGAAGGTAAAAGCAAAAAACTAATAACACAAACATTTGTTGAAAAAAGGACAACAAATGTGTTTAACAAGAAGAAAATGCTACACATACCGATTAATCTCAGTACTGCTGCTATACAGACGTCTCGGACTGGAGTTTGCAGATTTCTTGGTTGAGTCACCCACAAGTTCATAACAGGCCAGAGCTCCTTCCTGATTAAACAAACAAGAAATGATTCGTCCATCAGCAGTGGTCATAAATCTGTGGCATCTGTTCTACAATTTTGACCAGGTCCCCACAACTTTTACAGCTATGCAGGTTTTTTAAACGGCACAAAAGAAATAATATTTTGATAAGATTGTAATACCTGTACATCTACACTAAATGATTGTCGTTTATGTTTTGGCCACCCAGCAACCGGTTGTTTATCTTGTGTATGGGTACTCCCGACAGCTATCTGTGATCATCTTTGTCCATTACAATTAGGTTCCTTTTAGTCCTTCAGTTATTCTCATCAGTAATTAAAAAAAGCAAACCATCAGCCTACCTGACGTTAAACAACCGTAAAATGAATACATAATTAACTATACCCGACAATATTATCATGTGTCCACTTCCACCCCAGATGAGCACACAGAAGATCCACACTGAAGATGTATTCCCAGGCAGAGGGGCAGAGGTCATCACCATACCGTTCATGTTTCTGGAATTTCAGATCGGTGTTTTCGAGGAGTGTTTTTATTGTGCTTTTGATCAGTTTGTAGATGTCTCCTGGAGGTTTCTGTCCAGAAATAAGAATATAATTCATCAATGACTGCTACAATCGATAACACTGAATTGGAATTATGCATTTAAACAGGTAAATAATAATAATAATTGGACGTTTAAATCGTAAACAATCATTTAACTGTATTTCTTGAGCCTTAAATACTTAATACTGTGTTTTTGTGCAATTCGGTCCATCCATTATCTAGTTTGACCACTGCTTAATCCAGAATACAGCAAACACCGGAGAACCGGTTGCCAGTCTGTTGCAGAGTACAGACATGCCAATTTAAGTATCTCCAATTAATCTGACTGCATGTCTTTTGAGGAAAACATGCAAACTCCACACAGAAAGCCCTGGATTACCAAGGACTTCTTGCTGCGAGGCAACAATGCTAACCACTAAGACCCCAGCCACCAATTGTTGTACCTATTCAGTCATTTATTTATTTGTTTATTAACATGTGCATCTATCCCAGTATTTATTCATTTATTCAACCACCATGGATGTAAATGTTCGGCCCTGTTAAAGATGTTCAACAGGTTCATGTTAATGTATTTACTTTCTTCTTGTGTAGGTCTATCTTTCTGAGAAGTGATTTACATGCACACTGATGATCTCATAATGAGATTATGATCATCAGGGTTAGGATGAAGCCATACTCATGCAGCAAATATACATCGGTAACAAATTCATGATCACAGTTCTACCTTAAACGTATGACTTGCTTTTCATTGTGAATCAAACTCAGTTTTTTTTCAGTACATTGAATAATTTGATGTCTTTTACCTCTTTCCAGTGTAGATACATGCTGAGGTAGTCTAACAGCTCCCCCTCTGCTTTCAGTTTGCTCACTGTATGAACAGCTTGGCTCAGAACGCTATTGTGGGACAGCATGCTTGGCCATGTTGTCACCATGAATAAAATCAGCTTAGGAGCCTCAGGATAGTCTGCACATAAAGTAATTCTGTTTACAACCCAATTCAAATCAGTAATAATGAAAAGTGAACAGTATTGGTACAGGCTTACCTTCTTTAAGTATGTTGTAGGCAAGGGCATGAGCTTTCTGCCAGTCTAGTCTCTGTCGACAAATGCCGATGTGCACTCTACACAGGGACTGCAGGACTTCAGGTTTTAAAATCTCTCTCTCTACCTTTATCTTGGTTAAAATCGCAGATAAAAATTCATCTCCACTGGACTAAATCAATAAAGAAAGACAAAGCATTAAATCATATGTTCAGGCTTTATATAAGTTCAGGGATTAATCCTTAGGCCATGATTCTGGCATTTTACAAAAAGCCGGAGAAGTTTTAAGCATAGTTTCATCCCAACTCATTTAGGCAGACAATTAAAACTGTAGTACATTCATATTTAATTAATTACCTGGTTTGAAAAGAATTCAGCAATAACTTCCTTTTCTTCATCGCGCAATACAGGAATTTGTGATATTCTTCCAAGATTCACATGACTTTTGATGGCAGGCAACATATCAAAACATGACGTTTCCAATTTCTCAAATGCATTCTCAAGCCGAGATCGCTCATCAACCCCCTTTACATCGATCTTGTTTTCCTGATCCTTGTTGTCGATTGGTAAACTTTGTTGAGTTTGAGAAGTAACGCCGCCAGCTGCAGAATCAGGTGAACAGGTATCGAGTCGGAGTCGTTTGGCACTTTTAGGTAATAGTATGTTAACCCCGGTCCTTTTCTGCTTCTGTTCAGTCTTGGTAAAAGCCGTAGATGAAGAATTGATGGTTTTGTTCCCAGAGATTGGATTGACAGAGGGTGGCGAGGGCCCAGTCTCATTACTAGGCCTGCCGAGGTTTCCACGAAGAATGTTAAGAGTCCGTGCTTGGGCTGAAAGTTCCGGATACATAGTATCAAGCATCTGCATCGAGTTCTCTTGTGAGGTAGAGGGAGATGACGAGTTTAAGGCTGTTGTTGATGGAAGCCTTCCTGGAACAGGAACTGCATGCTTTGGAGTCGCAGAGCCAAACTGTAATGGCGATGATGGAACTCCACATGTTGGTGAAGGCGTGGTCAGTTTTGGTGACATCTCTGCTTGTTCTTGCGGACCCGAAGGAGGAAATGATATTGACTGCTGTGTCAGAGAGAATGAACCCTCTGTTGAGGACCAGGGAAGCTGCCGGATGGGTCTGTTTGGAGTCTGATGCTTTCCAAATCTTGGCGGAGTTGCTGATAATGGTAAAATAGCTGGAGGTAGCGGGGGGCCCATCTCCATACGAACTGACTCCATCCCAACTGACTCAGAGAAGATCTCAGTAAGGTCATCTTTGGATGTAGGAGATGAACCAGTCTTTTTTATTGGCAAATATTTTATTGGAGGATTCAAGGATTCATTTTCATCCTTTGAAGTCACAGAATCGTCCTTTGCTGGATCAAAGTTTCGAGAAACACTCAAAGATTCTTCTTTATTTATTTCCACTGGAGGTACGTCATGAGAAAGCTTTTGAGATTCCTTCTCCTCCTGTAAAGCTGAAGACGTTTGAGGACCTTTGAGAGATTCTTCTGAAGTGAAGTTCTCAGAAACGTTTTGGGGATGATTAACTGATTCAACTTGAACATCAACTGGAAGTAAAGAACCACAAACACTCCCCATAATGTCTCCTACTTGTAAAGTACCAACAACATTCTCTGTCCCAGGTTCTTGGAAATTGTCTTCTATGTTTTCTGATGTTTTTTCATGACCATGGTCCATCGGTTCTTCTGTTGTGTTAAAAGAAACAGATGCCACGCTTTCAGGTCTTAAACAATTGCCTCTAACTTTTCTCTTTAGGCTGAAGAATTCGTCATCATCTGAAGACTCCTCAGTGTGTTCATTTGTAGTGGGCTCCACAGTGGACACACCATTGATCCTTATAGACTTGAGGCATCTTCCGTCTTCATCTGTTCTTATAAGCAGAGTCTCTGATTCCTTTTCGTTAGGAGGCTTTGCTGAACAATCGCCAGCCACATCTGCATCAACTCTAAAGACAACCTTAAGGGACTTATCATCTATATTTGTGCACTTAAAATCAGCATCTGTACGCTCAGGATCCAAACCATTCCTGGTCACTCCAATGTCAAGAATACCTTGTGTTTCAATACCGAGATTAGCCTGGGATTGACCGGGCTGATTCTGATCTTCTGCCAGAGACTCGGTTGAGTTTAAAATATTACTTTCCTTTTTAGTGCCCTTCTGTAAACTTGTTCCAACTGCACAAGGTTGGACACCGAGTGTGTCCTTCATCTCGCCAAACTCCTCTAACTCCATACCCTGGCTCTCAGTCATAACATCATGACGAACCTTACAGTCAGGAACAGGAGCAACCCCCAGCATCGCTGTATTCACTTGGCTTTTAGGTGATGTATCCATATGAGAAATTAGTCCTGCATCTTCTGAAGAACTGTGCTTTTTGACGTTTGCTGATTTTGATGTGGATTGTTTACTATTTAAAATTAAGTGTTTCCTAAGACTTGATAAATGCAGGTCATAATCATTCTTGTTGTTATCATCAAACTGGAACCAAAAGCACAGAAACAAACATTTAAGACAGAACTAAACCAGTAAAAAAAACTCATCAATGACATACAAATACAAGCAGAATTCCAAAATTCAACTGCTTGGTTCTGGCTGCTTGTTCCACGTGCTCAATACATGGTGAGGGCTAAAACTACTCTGCCCAAGTATGTGCTCACTATTGTGATGTATATGCTCACTCTGTACCATGTACAGACAAACTACAAACTGAATATTACTCCAACCACCACTTTTATAAGCTGCTCCAAGAGGTCATGTTTGTACATTTTTAATGAAGGTCACTCAACCTCCCACATATAAGCACAAAGATCCAATCTGGAACCCAAACCAGAGACCCGACACATCCATCTCAGACTGCTGTAATAAAACATTAACTATTTACTTTAGCTGTGCAGAACATTAGTCTCTTGGATGGGCACGTACATTTGTTAAAACGCCTTCTACATCCCGCTCAGTTACTAGATGTTTGCCTATCACATTTACAACTTCCCTTAAACACGGAGAAAGTATCTGAATTTCTTACCTGCTCATTAGAGAACTGGACTGGTGACAGAGCTGCTGGTAATGGACAAAATAGATCCAGGATCTCACTCACATCACTGCTGTTCCTCCAACTGTTTCCATCTGACAGTTGATTAAATGATTGACGAGCAGTGGAAACGTTTTGATTGGTTTCCTCACACTGGCTCAGTTTCTTTTTTCTGCCTGGTTTCCTGTCACTCCTCTGGCTTTTACATGGACTGCTCGTTGTCTGCACTAAAGATTTAGCTTTGCTCTTTTGTGGAGATAATTTTGTTCCCTCAGTGGCAGTTAAGACGACGGGCTGTACAATGAAGTTTTTGAACGGACTGGCCGTGAAGTGCTGTTTTTCTGTGGGTCCTGTAATAAAGATTAGGAACTATTATTACAAATTGCAATCAAATCTGACGAAATTGATCTAGTATTTAACTTAATTACCATTTAAGTGCAAATGTTCTGACATTTGGAACACTGGGTCCACACTATGCCAGAGTTCCTGAAGAAGCATTCGGACTTTAGCTGAATAAAAAAAAGCTTTTATTATTCTCAAGATGAATCACGTTGGTGCAGCGATATTACTTAGAAAACATCTTTACGTCTTACAAAATGTCCAGTGAAATACACAGAAAATGTGTCATGGGTGCCCAGGTGGTACAGCAGGATATTCTGCTAGCACAACCGTGCTGAGATTCTGAACTCCTCGGTTCAAAGCACACCTTGCCACAGATCTGGGTCGCATTTCAATGGATTTATGTCTAATTTCCGTCAGGAATCTAAATAGCTGACGTGAACATCAGTAGCGCTGATGTGAATAGCTGCAGCGCTCTAAAATATAAATAACAAATACCTTTATCTACTTGTGGTTCTGCCTCAGTTTGGGTTGAAGAACATTTTTTTTCTGAAATGAGCATTAGTTACTAGTGACAGATCAAGAAAAGCAAATAAATGGTTTCCACAAGGTAAAAAAAAATGCGAAAGTTACCTTTGAGAAATTCTTTTTTCAATTTCACAAGATTTTCCTGTTACAATTTAATATGAAAGTACAGTTACAGTTACAATTCCATGTAAAGTGCATTTTATTTTTTATAGATAAAAATAGACACCTGTGTTTTTGAGAGACTTTCTTCGAGGCTACGGTTTTTGCTTTGCAGTCCTTGGATTTCATGCATCTTCTTCAGTTTCACATCTGTTGGAGGGTACAAAACAAAACCAAAAAAGAATTATATTGTTTGATGTTATATTAGAAACTGTTTATACTGCATCTACAAGAATGAACATCTTATAAATACAGACCTTCAAGTTGCAAAAGCTGATTTTCAAGGGTGCTTTTTCTGCAAAAGATAAAGAAAAATGAAAAGCTGAAACCTTCCAAACACACCAATGATGCCCTTCTTTTACAACCAATCGATTACTGACCCTTGCAGGTACCCGACCGGTTATCAGACAAACCATCCATGAACTTGTGTGTGCTCTTGGCTTGTTTTTCTTACTTACATAATTAACGTCTTGGCGTTCTGTATTTTCAGATTATCCGCCTCCTCGGCCGCCTGCTGACACGACTGTAGAGATTCCTGATCCAAAACAATTAATGTAACCATGTCATTTCAATCAAACAGATTACAGGAATAAATGAAAATGCAGAGCAAAATTCTCACCTGAGTTTTCTGCAGGTCATCGTTGAGGATTTTCTTCTCAGATCGGAGCTGAGCATTTTTCACATTCTGACTGTTTACCGTGTCTGGGTGAGAAGAAAACATGAAATCTGATTTATACTTCTGCTTTAAATCAACACTTTAACTTAAACCCCCTCCACAGAGCCACTGTATTAGCTGATGTGCACTTCCAAAATGTGCAAAAACACAAGTCAAAACAATGCATATCGCTAGGATCACAAAGGGAAACACTATAGCCGTCAAAATTATGGCGTGTGCATACTTGTAGTTAAAGTATTCGCTCACTGTTTATGGTGGTGCCTTGATGTTTACACAATGCTTTGTTTATGATCCAACATTCAATAGTCTTAAGCTTAAATCAACAACCACCACCTTTCTTACTCATCACTTAAACCGGAAAGTAAACAAACACACAACTAAACCCTCAGAATCCTCCGACACTGAATTACTTTACGGTCCAAATGACCACGATCCACAACTATAAACAGAAAACAACGGCATTGAGGTGACCCCATTATTTTGCATAGAACAGACGCAGAAGTATAAAACAACCTTGAGACATATTGTTTTTAGTATTTTGTACTAAGGGCATTCGTTATCTTGATAACTATTAGCCATTATTTAAATAAAGGGGGTAGACTTCGAGATCGTACCTTCCGCCTTCTTAAGAGCCTCTTCTAGCTTCACCTTCCTGAGACAGAAATAAACATTACAAAATACATTAAAATATATCAAATAAAACAGAATTTATAAACGTTGGGTCTAAAAAGAGCAATCTTACACAGCAAGTGCTTTATTCTTCTCATCCCTCAAGGTGTCAATCTCTTCAGATTGAAGCTGGTAAACCTTTAATGCCCTCTAACAATATCAACAACAAAATTAGTAATTATCAATGTCAACTGTAGTGTCTAGAAGTACAAACAGCAGTAAACAAAAATCATAATTCACTTTATTCTCTTCCAGTTCCGTCTTGATGGCCTCGTAATCTGCTGACCGTTTTTCTAAGGGACCAAGTTTCAGATGCACCACGTCCAGCTCATTGTGCAAATCACTGTTCTCTCTGAAAAAGTAAAGAGATTCTACACATTAGAATGTAAGTGGTTTAAACACATCACAAATGTTTAATTATATTGATGCAGAATTACAAAATACTGTATCTGAAAATAAAGAGGACAAGTTTACCTTTGAGATTTCTGTAGCTGTAACAGCTAGTCAAGGAAAAAAGAAAATTCTACCGTGTTGACCTTTATTAAATTTATTAAATTAAAGGCACATTAATGTTGATTTATTTGACATGTTATTTACCAATTTCACTATTTATTTTTACAAAGATATTCCCCCATATATAGGGGATCAATTTTCTGACAATATTTCTTACTTTATTCTAGCTTGTACTAAAAAAGCTTAACTTTTTCACTTGCATTTAACATGATAATTTTATGGTCAATTATTTGCTTTTAACATTTAAGATTAACAAAAAATATCTTTTAAGTTGTAATAAGTTGCTTTAAGTTGTAATGTTATAAGACATAATGAACATAAACAAATTTAATCGGGAATATAAAGGATATCATCACATTTCTCCTTGTACTTGCTTAACATCCGACTAAAAGAAAAACACAAGAAAAAGAAAACATTTAAACAATTAAAATACAATCATAATATAATATACAGTACAAACAACATTTATGGCACATTCCGTTGTTAAAACGAAAAAAAATTAATAAAACGGCTTCGTGGTTAAATTGCTGCGCTGGAGACAAGAACATCACAAGTTTGAGCCCAACTACCACCAAGTTGCTACTGTTGGGCCCCTGAGCAAGGCGCCCAACCTTCAATTGCTAAATCCTCAAATATTTAAATTGAAAGTCGCTTTGGACAAAAGTTTCTGCTAAATGCTGTTAATATAAAACCATTTAACCAAAACTTTTATACTGTTATACCTTTATTCCTAGAATGTTTTGTACAAGAGTGTGGACTGTCTTGAGGGAATTTGTGTTTCTGGAACATAGCTCTAGGTAGGTAATTTGAATTCCTTTGAGCATAACTGGTCAAATCATTAAATTTTTATAGGCTTTGCCTTTGTCTTGTGCTTAGAAGTGTAATCATAATGAGCAAATAAAGGGTTCCAACTGTTTGTTCCAATCAAAAAAAGTTAAGCGACCAAATTCAAACATTAGAAAATACAGAGTCCACATACATTTGACAACATAGTGTGTGAGTAGAAACACAGGCTCATGTCATAATTAGTCCTGGGCGCGCACACACACACACACACACACCCACACACACCCACACACACACACACATAACTTACTCAGTATCTATAATCTTCTCTTTCAGTTTCAGCAAAGCAGCCACATATTCTTCCAGGCTCTAAAACACATCAACACAGACGATGTCAGTACAGTATGTGAACTGTGTTTATGGGGTGGTACGAAACCCTAAAGTCTCATATAAAGGTGCAGCCGTCGCCTCTTCGTTAGAGAACGTGGCTTGTAATGGGTTCGGTATGTTGCCGATTCGATTTCCCAGTAGAGTTCCCGACTATTACGACTAAAGTGCCCTTCAACAAGGCAACAAAGCCCAAACTGCTGCGTACCGGGCGTCTGGCCAGGCCTGACCACCGCACAGAACGTGTCCACACCGCCCCCTAGCGTGTGTAAGTGTGTTATTCACTGCACGGATTGGGTTAAATGCAAAAAATGGTAAACACAGTGGTAAAACAAGACTTGTAATTTTTACTATCAGACTCCCTTGTATCATTTATATTACTAGAATTATAACAGTGTGCACAGAGGCATGATTTATAAAAGAAATCAGCACTTGAATACTAATAAATGAAATGTAAATCAGGACAGTAAGTGCAGTGTTACTGGGTGATGTTAAGCTTTATAGTGACACCCAATAGGTTATAAAGAGAAACCATAAAATACTTAAGATACTAATCCGTCTTATAAGCTACCCAGTGCCTAATATCAGGAGTGTTTACATACTGGATAGAACTCACCCCCTGTAACAGACTGCAGTTCTGACAGGTCCCTGTAGAGGCGTCACAACCGGTCATTGCTCCCGCTCCGGACTGATTCTCTCCCGGCATCATGGTCATCAAATATCCCGTAAACGACCAACGAATCCTCGCAGCTTTAACACCACAACACAGCGGCCATGAAAACACCGCGATATTGCGTAAACTGAAAACGATCACTACACGCGGAGTGCCAGGACCTCCGAGACTGTAAAGACCTCCCGGCTGTGTCCCAAACCACACCTCAGTTAATACGCTCGCACTACAAAGTGTGCATATTCATCTCGCTACACACCAGTTTAAAACCATTCGCCTGTAAACCAAATCATTAGTAATCAACCACTCGATTTAAATACAGTAAGTATGAGTTGAAATGATGTTTATGGTATGTGCCGGGGGGTCGTATTAAATAGTGCCCTTAGTAGGGAATAGAAAAAAAGAACTGTATTTGGAACGTAACCGGGTTAGCTGGTTTAAATAACGCCTGATTAAAATTAAAGTACTTGGCTGGGTTTGGTGTTGCGTCGGACTAAATTACGTATTCATTATATAATAAATATAGCATTTGCTTTTATATAAAACTGCAGCAGAATGTAATATAAAAGCTTGGTAAAAAAAAAAAAAAACTTACTTGTTGAAATACGCGGCCACCTAGATAAAAAACGCGGGTGTTTTTACAGGTCTAGCCAGCCCCATCTTTACGATTGGCTAGTAGTAATACAGCCAGCCAATCACAGCATAGTGGGCGGGACTTTTACAGTGCACAAGGTGCGTGTGTGTGTGTGATTCGATATAAAAAATACAGTATCGCCAAAACTAATACCGATAAAAGTTTACTTTACTTTTATTACTTTTACCACTTTCTGAAAATACCTTCGCCTTCTGCGAATTTGGATGGATAAAAGCGAAGCATTTATTATTTAAAACCATTTCACATCTTGTGCTTTTTATGGACAGGGGGCAGTAGTGAGCACACGTTCATGGCGCGACGGGCAGCCCTAGTCACGGTGCCCAGAAAGCAGTTAATAGTTTTGTGCCTCGCTCAAGACCATTTCAGTCGCAGAATTAAGCCGGCAACCTTCTGATCACAAGACCCGTCCTTTACCCACCAGGCGAGAGTTATAACCGAATAATGACGTATAAGTAGAAGCTAAAAATCATCAATATAAGCTGTTTTTGGTCCTAGTAAAAAAAAACAATACATGTTTATTTAGATATTATTATATAGAAAACTGGGGTTGTGATAAACACGACAGCACCCAGAAAGAATAACACTGCTTCTCTTCTTATGTTAGTTCAGATCAGATTTATTAACAGTACATCTGAATGAACGTTCGGACCCGTGCTCAGGGGTCAGATACAAAATTATTAAAACAATTATGTTATTATAATAAATGTAATATATCATGATAAAAATATTGTGAACAGATGATTTTAAATTACCTCGTCCCTGACATTCCAAAAGTTTGAAAATACACAAACACTTTATATTTATATTAAAAGAACACAAACATTACAAAGTTTACATTCCTCTTACACTAATGTGTAAAAGCCAATATTTTATATACTTTATATAAAATTCTTTATATTTATATTCTGGGTAATGTTAGTATGATGATGATGATTTTTACCCTTTAGTCGAAATCGACCCTGGGTCACTCTGTGGATCGTTACCGATCCCAGAGTA
>JAOTRQ010058367.1:0-13971 GCA_028565875.1 Hoplisoma paleatum | reverse complement strand
TATATATATAAAACCTTATATCTTATATCATGGTATATCTTACCACTGTCTACCTCTCCGTCCTCCCAAAGGTTCGTTAAGCCTCTTTCTGTTGCCCCCAGTCCATGCTTCAAATGGAGCCATCCATTGCATCTGCTGGTGGTGGGGCAACTGGTGTAAAACGACTACGAAAACAAAATTATTACAGCTATTATAACAACTGTCAAATAGACGTCATGTCACCAGTGTACTTGATTGCATTACATTGTTGTGCATAATAGTTATCGTTTACCGTTATTTGGCTGCATGCCAGGAATAAGTGGAGGAATTTGAGGCGATTGCAGCAACGGTTGTCGTTTGTTACCCAAAAGGCTTGGCTTCATGTTTGATGATGCAGAGTGCAGCAGTGGAGGAGGAGAATTGAACGGCTTCAAGATGTTAGAAGAAAGAAAACCACAGATTAATGAAAATGTCATAATAATATAAAAAATATTACTGATAAGCAAATAGTACCTGGCCATTAAGAACCTGCACCCTTTGTGCTGTCCATTTGGCTGACTGTGATGGATCAAGCACGGCTTTTACCAATACCTTGTCTCCAACTAATGGTACTCTGCCCACTACCGTACTGGAAAAACAGCAATTCAAGATTAAAGCATCACATTAAACTATAGAGTTCTGAAAAACAATGTTTACACACTAAATGTCTACAGAATGACACACCTTATGGTAAAGCGCACCTCCTGGTCTACCATTCCATGCCGATCCTGCAACTGTGTCACAACACCCGTAAAGACCCGTTGTCTCATCTAAAGGCAGAATACATTTTAAATGACTTAACATTATTATATATGAAATGCATATTAACCTTTACAGATGACCCTACTGACAAAAAACAGACAATACCATAAAAATGAAATCTGATGGGGAAAAAAATCACACGGCAAAAAGTATAGTGGAACCTCGGTTAACGAACGCCTCCGATAGCGACCAATTCGGATAACAACCAAAGATTTCGCTAAACATTTGCTCCGGATAACAATCTAAATTTCGGATAGTGAACGTCACTACATCAGCGACGTCATAAACACGTGACCCTCATCTCAGACCGAGTGTCATTCACACTTAATACAGTTACAATCAGTTCTCTTTATATATTCTAATAATTCAGTGATTTATGTGCTTTATTTTAATAATAAAATCCTCCATCATGATTGTAAAGAAGATTCAGAACAATAGTAGCAGTGAAGTAAAAATACAGCAACAATAATAGAAGTGAAAAAAGTCGTGATTTGTAAGTTTGAACAAGTCGGGTGTGTGTCAGTGATCACGACTGAAATACGGCAGGTGAAAGTGAACCACACACACACACACACACACACACTGGACGCGTTTTTAATCTGAAAGTGAAGTTACTCCCGATTATACAATGACAGACGTTCTCATGGATGCCGCCTCCATCCATCCACTCACGCCGTCACACCGCAGACAAAACGGTACATTTGATCTTATTTACTAAATGTTTTCTTATGTTTAAATAATTTTTATGTTTATTTAACTCCATGTGTTCTGTATTATAACTTCTCATTTTAAAAACACACCTGTATATCGTGTAATTTTCATATATTAGCGAGTTCACCGGGGCTGCGAACCAATTATTTCTATTTCCTTTATTTCTTATGGAGAAATGTGTTTCGGATAGTGAACATTTCGTAACGGATTGTGGTCATTAACCAGGGTTGAACCGTCGACCCTTTGATCTCCAGCCCTTTTCATTAACCACCATGCGATCACAAAACCTGCTTTATCGCTTACACCTTCACTCGATTCTATTCTTTTTATATTGGATTATAGCAAGAAGGTCCTGGGCTCCATCCCCAAGCAAAGTCCGGACTTACTGAGTGAGTTTCCTCGCACGGTCCAAAGACATGCAAATCAGGGAGAACACTGAATGGTCCATTAATGTGTTTGTGTTCGGCATGGATGCAACCAAAGTGTAAAACATGACCAGGTGTGTCCAGACTTTGGTGGCTTTAACTCAGAAGATGCGGAAAACACCAAATATGGTCTCTTTGGGAACAAGCCAACCAATCAGCAGCTCCCAAAACTGTCCAGTAGAGGCACTTCATATAAATGCCTATTTCTCAGTCAGCTGTGTTCTTGCCCAAAACAAAAAAAGATTTCGTGTTTGTGTACAAGTTTTGCAATTTTGGTTGTTAAGTCGTGTTGATTTTATTGATTTGTATTATTAATATTATTATTTTTATTTTGGAAAACTTTGATGCTGCAGACTTTGACTGAAACCTGATCGATCGCGGGCTCATTTGATCAGCCGCTAGCGTTGGGTTCGACCGGCCGGGTCAGTCGCTGAGCCTGAACGCGCCGCCGTGCTAGTGCGTTAGAGCGCTGTGTATCATACGATACCAAAATAGCAACTTGCAATTATATTGAAAGTTCGCCCGCAATATTGCAATTTAACTCACTAAAACTACAGATTCACTACATTTAGCAGACGCCGTTACATTACAGTTCCAGTGGACTGTACGGTCAAAACAGTTATGGGTTAGGGGCCTTGCTCAAGGGCCCAAAAGTCTTTTATTCGTGTTCTCTGGTCAGAAGTTTGGAGGAAGGTTGTGTGCAGTGCTACAGGATACGCTGCTAATAATAGCGTCCCCCAGTTACACCCCCCCCAACAAAGTTACTTTAACATACCCTCCCAGACACACACACACACACACAGACAGAACCTTGAACTCTGTACAAAGCAAATCACATTACACTGTCATTTTTAAGAATACTTTTTTTAAACACTGTGCCTTTACACACTTAGGGGATTATTCCTTTTAACCCAGTCCATGCATTTAAACACACATAAGGGGGCAGCAGTGAGCACACATGACCGACATGGTGGCAAGCTCTAATCACCCCAATCATTTTTCACATATATAAATCGATTTATTGATAAACCAGATCCTCGTACACTCGTTCACTGGTGCGCTGAAGTACAAGACGAACCGGACATGCCGAAACCTCACCCAGGATCAGAAGGACAAAACCAAACAAAGTCAAAACATTGTGCATTTATTTTATCCTCCAAGTAGCGGATCAGCTTTCGTTTTCGTAGCATCAGTGAATTTGTGTTGCGTTCCTTTGGGCAGAACGTTTCTGAGCACAGCTCATGCTACGGTCACCATGACCCTAACCCTAACATACATCTTACATCGATCTGACATCACGTCTTAATAATATTATTGCAACATCTTGCAACTCTTGGTGTCCCCAAAACTCAACAAACTTTACCGCAACATCTATTGGGACCTCTTTCTATCAGAACCAAGTATGAACGTGGCATGTGAGAGCTATTTAAAGACATTCTATGATAATCTGTATGTTTATTTGTTTTTATTTCAGTTATCCATTAATTTATTTCCTACTCAGATGTCTCTCCTATACTGCAGATTAAAAGCTGTACCTACTGCACCCCACCCCACCCCCCGACAGATGTATCAAAGCCTGTAGCTTTGGGTTTCCACAGAAATCAGTGCCGTCACATCCTGTCCCCAGTGGTTACCGTTTCTTTGCAGGTGTAATGAGAAACTGTGTAGGAGCTCGGCTAGACGAAAGATTTGGGGCTACTACTATATCCATGAAGTTGTTAAAAACACAATATAGGACGTGCACACAGACATAAAGAGAACACACACAGATAATCCACACAGAAAGCCTTGGAATCACCCACACACACACACACCCACCATCAAACCCGGTTCTTCATGCTGTGAGGAAGTACTAACCACTAAGAGATCGCCACGTGCCACCATGTTTAAATGCTTATAACTCTTAAATCACTTCACAAAATGATATCAAATTATATTATATCATGAGTGTGGCCCATCCACCTGACTGCAGGTCTTTGGACTGTGTCTGGGAAACCAAAGAACTGGCATTAAAAAAAACATGCAAACCCCATACACAAAGGACCCGAACCATCTCGCTATCGTAGCACAGCTACCGTGACTGTGTGCGACCTACGAAACGCACGCAAGAACGCGGCAGTTAACCGTAGTCCAGTGGATAGAGAACGGATGTCGTGATCGGAAGGTTGCTGGTTCAATTCCCAGAGTCGACAGATCATGACTGACGAGCTTCTCTTAACTCTTAACTGCCCCAGGGGTGCGGTGGCTAGGACTGCCCACTGCACTGTCATGTGTGTTCGCTGCTGCCCCCTAGTGTGTGTAAATGCGTGCTTCACGGCACGGATTGGGTTAAATGTGAAGGATTAAATGGTGCCTAAATGGCACGAATGTAAAGGTTGGTTTACTTTTTACTTGTAAAGGTAAGGAACTGGAATACTCAGGGGTAACAATACCAGTAGGACAGTCCAACAACCCAGTAATATGGACTTGGTGTAGATTGTGTGTGTGTGTGTGTGTGTGTGTGTGTGTGTGTGTGTGTGTGTGTGGTTTGGGGGGGGGGTGTATTACATTAACATTACCTCAGCCATAAGGAATCAGCCCAGCTCATGGGTGGAACAGGACTTAGTTCTGCTGTCAAAGACCCAGAAACTCAACATTTTTCACCCACTCACTTTCTATTACAAGTTCAATGAAACCATTAAAACCATCAAAACCATTAAAAAAATTTTAATCAGCGTTCGTGTAGAAGCTGTTACCGAATAGAATTCCTGTCAAGCGATTTAACCCCAAATTTTCAACACACTTTTGCATTGCAGTCGTTCATATTCCGTTGCTAGATAAGTATTCACATTACGACGTCATAACCGCATTCACAAACATTACAATCTAATCAGAAGTGTGGAATTAATCCCGGTCAGTAAAGCAACAGTTGGTTCCTAGTCGACCTGTGTTCCAAATCGCACCGATACGTATAACTAGGGCACTAGATAGTGTCCCTAGCTGCCACTACATTCGTGACGTAGGCAGGACAACACAACAGGGAGCACATCTCCGTTTAGGATTGGGCAGATTTTCCAACAGGCCTTAAATCTCCTTTGGGAAACGCGTTTCTGGTACATAAACGAGTTTTAAAAAATGATTCGGACCAGAAGCGCGACTGAATTGTAACGAAATCATACACACGCACAAAACCGGACCAAATAAACAATCGATATGTAATTAAAATGAATAATAATGGTGATAATAACACGCGAAATACGACGAATATAAGTTTTCTTACCTGGACCGAATCGGCCGCCATTTTGCCCTCTCAACTTTGAATCAAACGGAGCAAACTGGACCCAAAACGTCCGGTAAAGTGTTTAAAATCCGGCGTCCGTGTCCCCCGGGTGTCGGTGTCTTATTTACCCGAATGAAAAGTAACCCCAGTCCTGGGTGGGTTATCCATGGCTCGGTTTGTGCGTCCCGATCTCCGTGTGAGCGCCGGATCGAACTTCAACCGGACAAATTCCTCCAGTAAAGACGCAGTTGAAGTCCGGCAGCTAAACTGACAATTCATTTAAAAATCTTAATAAACAGATTTGTGCGGTGATTTTTTTTGGGGGGGAGGGGAGGAAGGGGGGGTAAGAAGTCGCTCTCCCTGTGATCCAGTCCGGATCAGCCACTTTTGGGTCATGTGATCAGAAACTCCATACACACAGTGGGAGGCACAGACTGTACAGGTTTAACACTTCACCACCTCCATCGAGATCCATTTATTTCTTTTAATTACTGATCAATTAGACTGGAAAGAATCACGCTGTCATACTCCTATCCCTTTATTTAATTCTACCCTGCAATCGACTTCGACCCTGGGTTACTCTGTGGACCGTTACCGATCCCCAGAGTATCTCGGCAATTACATTTTATGGGGTACGTTGCCAGGTCTTTCCCCAACCCTGTATCTCTACAGGGATCTTGTGAGACTACGGGACAATTTTACACATTTCCGATCAACCTAGTGCATGTTTTTGGACTGTGGGAGGAAACCGGAGTACTACCACCTACTACTACATATACAAATACAAAAAAAAAATCGAGGAGAACATGCAAACTCACAATAACTCACAATAAAGACTCTGACAGCCCGACATGGGACTCTAACCAGAATCTTTTTGTTCCTTGTATTGTGACGACTATGCAACTGTGCTACCCTACTAAAATAAGTAACTAATAAAAGCTGGAGCACAGAGGCTCACTCGCCTCACAGCAAGATTTTGTCTTCAGTTGAACTTTTCCACCACATAGAGGAGACAAACACACACAGAACACAACAGTCCAAATCCACCTCCGGCAGGTGTTATGGGATCAAACACTGTTACAATAACCATGTTTTAAATCTATTTGTATTTGACCTTTACAACATATCATGTTCTCCACAGATTGAAGTTTGTCACGTCTGATGTCTTTGTCTCGTACAGAATCAGAAGTTCACTGCATTTAAACACGAGCAAACCGTAAAAGTGGATTTACAGAATCCTGAAGTTCATATTAATAAGAGATTAAGAGACTGAAAGGAATGATGTGCTTCAGGACAGGACCTGTCTCACCTCCAATGTCTATGAATAAATTGAAGCTGGAACCTGATCTGTCAGGGGTTCAGACACCGTCCACAGTTACCACATTCATTTTTACTCAAGACTCTTGGGTAAAACTCTTGGCTTGGTCTGGTCTGGTGCCACCTGAAACACCAGATACGAGGCAATTGCTGCTCCAGGTACTTTGTAATAAGTTGGTTTATTAGGATTTTAAAATCATGTTTTACAAATGTGTCTTCCATGTTTTAGTTTGGATGTCTTCAGTATTGGTAGGACGATGGTAGTGTAGTGGTTCAGGAACTGAGCTAGATATCAGAATGGTTTTCCGTTGTTTATTGCAAGTTTGGATAAAGCCGTCTATTCAAGTCTTAAAATATTATATCTGAAATAATCTACCATGTAAAGAACTAAATAATTAAGAATAAAACACATTGAGCGAGAATTATGTCCAACTTTGATTGCTACTGTACACCCAAAGCACGGATAATGCATTTAATAGCCATTTTTTCCCTTTTTATAAAGAAAAAAACCACTGAGACAATAAAAACTAAAATAATATGATGTTGCAGTTGACATTTTTAGAATGATTAGGGGATCTTTTACCTACGTACCCAGTTATAGTGGGATATCTAAGGGCCTGTTCTGACCCACATTGCACTGGACTGAAATACAAATATGAATCCTGTTGGCTGCCTCCAATATGGACCGATAGAGGTTGCCACAGCAGATGGTGATGTGCTTAGTTTTTATGCTGGATGCCCTTTCTGATGCAACCTTCCTATTGACAATCAAATCAAATCACAGTCATTGTCACATCACAATAACACAGACGAAGGGTAAATAAAAAAACTTGCGCACATCATCCCTTACAGTTTTATTTATTTATTTATTTTTCACCAAAAGTTTAACGCGGAACAAAACAATCACTTAAATAAAAGAAAAACTAACACCAATAGTTAAAATGTGTAATTATGTGCGGTCCAAATAATGGTTCACAAAAAATACCAAAATAAATAAATTGGTGCAAACTAGCTAAACTAGAGTCGCAAACTAGCTTAGCTGGACTGCTAGCAAGAATTTCTGCAACTCTATTTCGACACATTATAAAGCAATGCAAATGTAACTCAACTTTTACACAATTAAATAATGAATATAAGTTTAATACTTGCTATCATACAGCCATGGCGCCAGTGTTCTCTGGTTCTCCAGTTTCGGAGACAGATGGTCGTGATGGTTATAGAACAGTGGAAGGGTTGGTGGGTTGATGTGTGAATCCTGATGCATTTATGAATCGTATCTCACACAGACGTCAACTTGGCGTCGTTCTACACACAAGGCCTAGTAAGACTAGTAGAGCAGTGCTTAATATTTAGGTGGGAAAGGTGCTGGTATAGAAATGTAGTAAACACGAGGATGATCCTCCGAGCAAAATCCTGTTCTGCATGACTTTCCTCGGAAAGATCTCGTCTATTCATTTTAATTAGATGAATAAACTGTGTTTTCTGAATCAATTGTCGCACTGTTTAACCTGCTTCGACAAAATAGAGCATTAAATACAGCGAGGACCAAAATGTTAGCAATCAGAAGTTTTTATTGCAATAGATTATTACAAAGATTACACATAACTTACACATACTTTAGGATTTTAAAAGTTTCCATGTGATTCGACAATTGAAATTTTATTGAAACGATGTAAAGTTACAATATAGATTTTATTCGATTTGGTTCTAATGTGGATGGTGATTCGTGGCAGTGAACACTTTTAATATTTACTTTTAATAAATGTTATGCAATTTCCAACTAACAGCAAACATTCTCACAACTTTTACTAATGTATTGTGAGTGATAAAATTGTAATAATTATAATCTGAGATTTTGTTTAAGTGTAACATTATATGAACGTTGTTCAACGTTTTGTGAACATTAAAAAAGAATTGGGCAGAATAACATCGAAAAAACTTTAATAAAACCTTTTCAGAGGAAATTAGTTTATTTATATATATATATAGTATGTTATATGTTGTTATAAAAGTTATATATTAAATATATCCAGATGCATGTTGATACATGTTTGATATAATAAAATTTTACTAGTAACATTTGTGGTAAAATATAATTTATATAGCTGCATTGTATGTGGTATGTATTCTATGCTAGCATAGCAAAGCATTTACTATCGTTTGTTTGTGTGTGTATGTTTTTTTTTTTTTTTACATTTATTTCAGTGTCTTTAGTGATTATTTGGTAAAATCGCTCAAATAGTTCATGTTAGCATTCAACATAAAGCAATAAACACGTTATTATTAACAAATCTTTAAAAAAAAATGATCCCACAAGATGGCGTCATTCTACAGGAAATTAGCACACATTAGCAACCCGTTACGTTCTGAGGTAAAGCAAAGCACAACGAAATAAATATAATAAACTGAAAAAACAATGTTCATGAATCAATTTACACCCCAGCAACAATCCACAGACTACCAAACTACCTCTACACAGCTTACAAAATCACTTTTTAAGAGCGTTTTAGTCATAGAAACGTTATTTTGTCCAGTTTTCCTTAAATTCTCTGAATGTTCGTTTAAAAGTTGCAAGTTTCACATAAACCTTATTGAAATATGGATTTTAAGGGACATTGTTTTTTATTATTCTGAACACAATGTTTCTGGTCTTGAGCAAAACTTTCAGCAGGGTCATGGCGAATAAGGACATTTAATAACACTTATATCTGGCAAACACATGCAGATATAAAACAATAAAGCAGAATACAATGTGAAACCATCATAATAACATTGCAAAACCCACAATTCTATTCAAATTTCTTTATTCTCTGCTAAATATTTTGTACAAGACCAGTGCTGGTCATCCAAATAAAACTAACAAACAATACTGGTCAAGATTTAATAGCCAACCCGCATAGGATGTGTGGTTTGACCAGCTGGATTTAGGCAGATATTACATTAGAAGAACTTTATATAATGCTTATGAAAGCTGTTGAATTGTCTCGGGTTAGCTGGCATTTATTAGATGACTACTAGTGATATAATGTTAACTGCTATTAATACGGTCCTTTGCAGCAAACTAGCTTATCTGGAGGTTCAATAATTGTAGACGTTCCTGTTCAAGATCTGTGAGAATCCGAAGGTTCTGATCTTCCACCCCCAAAACACATCCAGTCTCACATCCGCCATATGGTGCACACAGTCTGCCCCGGCCTCCAACGACAGCTCGGCATGCCCAACATCTTGCTGGACACATAATTAATTTGCCCTTGCGCCTGCCATTTATCTCCCAACCTGCAGTTCATTAATTGGACAGAGGAGTTCAAAATCAGCTGAATAACATGACCGAGTCGACGTTGGCTTTGCTAATTTGTGCGATGCTGGGAGCTGAGTTAAAAACAAAAACTGATGGCCTATCAGGGCGGAAAGTTGTTATCATTGAATAAGAGAAAGTGTCATCGGTGCAGACGGGCTTTGTGTTAACACTGATCTCCAGTGCGCGCAGATGTTCATGGCTCTGATTAATAAACCAATGCGTGTAGGGATTATGGTGCTAATGACATGGCAGGCCATAACGCCTCGGCGGATAGATCGGAAGTCAGATCCGACGATGGTGGATGCTGTAAGGCTCAAACACAAACCACACATGCAAATTGTGCAGTGATAAGGGTGAATAATTGACCCACAATGCACCACAAGAACAGCAAAGCATTGCTTAAGCAAGTTTAGTTTCAAATATTTTACATTTAGTGACAAAAAAATTAGTGTTACCATCCTGGACGAGGCCACCATCGGGATAGTAAATATTGACATCACAATGCTTGACCACTTTAATATCTGTGCATCTTAACGTCATGTTTTAAACCCCCGGGTCGTATCCTTGACAGCAAACGATCGTTCATCACATAAGTTTAAAACGATTCACAAGTCACATCAAATATCATTCATTTTGCCTTACCTGCAAGTTTCTAGATTGTTGGAGGAAACCGAAGTACCCAAAGTTGAACCATGCAGACACGGTGAGAACGTGCACAGAAAGCTTTACTAAAAGCTAAAGATTTATTCGAGAAAAATAATTGTAAGAGAATCTAATATTTACAATGTGCAGTCCCTCCACACCACAACATTCTCGCGGTTCTCCTCCATTATAAAAATTAAATGTTCTTTCATCTCAGAGGTGATAAAATGAGGTTAAACTGATGCTGCAATTTCATTTTGCACCGGACGTGTTGGTTTTATCTGCTGTAATTGCCACACTTGTGTATCTTTATTAATATCCCATGTAAGTAATGAAGATTCAGTAGTTGAGATATTATTATCTCGATTTGTCACGTCAAGCTACAGACTGGAGACAGAACACAGAGATGGAACTGTGGCTGTGACTCACGCTGCTTTTGGGTGAGGAACAGCTGAGAACTCACACATCGAGCTCATTCTCATCGTCCATCTGTTGTTTTGTTTTCCATTACATGCTGTCTTTTTGAGAGTTTGGAGTTTGGGTTGTGTCTGTTGGAATTTGTCCCAGTACAGTCAACTGAGTTCAAAGTTGATAGTAAATTGGTGATATTGGATATAATTGAATTGTTTATGCATTTTCTCCCATTTTCTCTTGACTTTGGTGTCCATCTACATGACACAAATGCAACGCGAATCAGCTATGTACATGGAGAGACACACCCTGATCAACCTACTTTCCACATCTCTGTGCACGTGCACGTTTATCCATCCGACAGAGGTCGTAAGTGGATCAGATATGAAAGGATCTATATTCAGAATAATGTCCCAACCCTTAAACAAAGCAATATGTTCATTGTTGTTTGTGTGGTCACGCATCTCAACAGGCTAGCAAAGCCGAACCTCAGTATAATGCATTTCATTGCAAAATTTTTTTATTGTTGCACTATCTGAGTGACTAAAACATACTTAATTGTTAAATAAATAATTTGACATAATTATTTGCTGGGTTGTAGCCGAAATACCTAAACTCAGTATGAACGACACGGCCATAATCTTACACATAGATATACATAGAATGTTTAAACTGTTTACACACAATGGCTCTGATTTCTTTGTTTAATTAGCAGAAATCAGTTCAATTTGTAACACCAGCTACACTTTATACGCCAAACATACAAGGGTGGCAGATCTTATCTGGGCAGCACAAATATCCAGTTTAATTAGTCATTGATTTTATTTTAACAAACTGTTTTTTCCCATTAGATGTGTGACGGGAAGCGTTAGGAGCAATGCATAAAGACCCCAGGACAGTCCAGGACAGAGCGGAGGTTATTCCTTGTAACCAATCAAATGCCTAGAAAGCAGAGACTCTATTAACAATTCTAGTGCATCACCCAAGTATCGAATTAATTATTCATTAATAGAGTCATACATGCCTCATTGATAGCTGTGTTCACAGCGGATATGAAAACAGCTACACTGTTGGGCCCCTAAACATGTCCCTTAAGGAGCAACTGCTTGCTTTATGTTACAGTTTAGGATACTAGATTTTACTGAATGCTATGATAATTAAATCGATAGTTCTTATGGCAGCAAATACAAAATATATCGAAAATGCATGTCCAGTTTGCAACTAAATTTTTTTAAATGTTGCAACTAGATAATACAGATTTATTTTAACAAATGAATTAATTTAGGCAAATTAATTAATGACTTTAATCTATAAAAGTTATAATGTAAGTGGGCTAAATGTGTAAGACTGGCGATTCCCCATGTGTAAAGGTATTGGGATAGTAATCGCCATCAAGTCTCTAGTTCAGCACTACAATACCACCAATACCACTGTTGGACCCCTGAGCAAGACCCTCAACTCTTGATTGCTCAATAACTCATGTACACCCGTGATTGTGAAGTCGCTTTGGATAAAAGGTGTCTGGTAACTGCTAAATGTAATGTGTTCACTGGCTTAAAATGACTCCCACAGTAAGAATATAAATATTTTACGCTGGGTGCTCTTTTCCCCCAACAGTCCAAAAACATGCTGCTAAGTTAATTTAAGACACTGAATTGTCCATGACTGTTTAAACCATTTGTAACGAATAAACATTTCCAATCATGGATGTAACCAAAGTGTAAAACGTGATGTTAAAAGGACAATAAATTAACGTTATGGCCCGTACAGGTCGATACAGAGGTTACACTGGGCCAGTGTCATGATCGGATGCTATATAGACACAGTACAGATCAGGTTCGTATTGGCATGAGTGTCTAACCAGAAAGTCGATACTGTCTACTGACCGAGTTCCCAGGAACCAATGCTGACGAGCACTATCGAGAGAGGAAGCTGGGGAACGAGTCGGAAAATCCGTCAGGGACCTGGGAAGGGAAGTACCAGGCAGGTCAGGTTATGACATCACATTGTCATTTTCGGGAATGTTGGACGGTTTGATTCGAGAAAGTTACATTAATTACATAACAAGGTACATTTTCAAATCAAGGACAGGATCTGGCCTGCAGGATGCTAATTAAAACGCTCTATCCAAACCTAATAAAATTAGCCAAGGGCACTATTGCTATCATGGATCGCTACAGCAAATTAGATGCTTACACAGTCCGACGGGTGCGGACCTCACTTGGCTCGGATGAATTTGGAAAAAGCACCGAAAGGATTCCATGTCTATCCCTTCCAGCTCCTGTTTCCTTCAGATTATCAACATCACCGGTTTAATTGACGATTAAATACAAACTCAATTAGGAGAATACGAGGGTATAAATCTGCCCGGTGCTCGCTGATCAGACAGACAGTCATTATCTAAATGATCACAGAAATGTAATCTGATCGAGTGAGAACATTAAGCAAAATGAAGCAAAGCATGGCAAGAAGAGAAATGTGTGCAGTCATGAAGTCTTTAACCAGAATGCACTGGGGCATTTTAGCTCCTCATGTTTTCAATTTAGGCCGAGATCCACTTCAGTGTGGTAAATTTGCTTTGAATTTGTGGCTTGATAGAATTAAGGTTTAGAATTAAGATTGTGATCTAGAATTATGGGCAGTGATGGTTTAGTGCTTATGGTACTGGCCTCGCCATCAGAAGGTCGCTGGTTCAAGCACCACTACCTCACTCGTATCAGAGTTTCCTCACATGTAGAACAGCTTTAGTCAGGGTTAAAACCTTTCCTCTTCTATTGTGCTTAGGATTGAGCTCTAAAATTTGCACTTATTATATTTTATATGCCATTTTATTTATTTATTTTTAAAACAATGTTTGAAACGAGCTTTGCTGAGATTCTAGATCTTGTAAATGTTTAAAGGATTTAAATGTTTTAATGCTCTTGAATGTTTTAAGACACTTTTCTTATGTGAAACACTTTGAATTATTCTATCTATCTACCTGCCTACCTACTTACCTACCTACCTACCTACCTACCGACCTACCTACCTACCTACCTACCTACCTACCTACCTACCTACCTGCCTACCTACCTACCTACCTACCTACCTACCTACCTACCTACCTACCTACCTACCTACCTACCTAC
>JAOTRQ010058358.1:0-13971 GCA_028565875.1 Hoplisoma paleatum | reverse complement strand
AACGCTGAGCTATAGTCCACAAACAGCATTTTCACATAATTACCCCTCTCGGCCTCCAGGTGAGAAAGTGTGGTGTGCAGCAAGTATGAGATGGCATCGTCTGTGGAGCGGTTGTGACGGTAAGCAAACTGTAAAGGATCCACAGAGTCTGGTATTGATGAGGTGATGGAGTTTCTGATGATCCTTTCGAAGCACTTCATCACCACTGAAGTTAAGGCCACCGGGCGAAAGTCGTTGTAGCAGACAGGCTGTGAATTCTTCAGGACAGGAACGATGATGGATCTTTTGAAGCATGCTGGTATGATGCCTTGGCTCAGGGAAGAGTTGAAGATGTCAGTGAACACCGGTGCTAGCTGTTCAGCGCAGGCTTTGATGACTCGTCCGGCGATTCCATCCGGTCCTGCTGCTTTCCTGGGGTTCACTTTCCTGAAGGCTCTCCATACATCCCTCTTGGTGATGATCAGGGGTCTCTGAGTTCTGATGAGCTGCGTGTCCATGCTGGATGGTCCGGTAGCGCTGGTAGCATCATCAGCGTTGTTACTGGCTGCAGCATCGAAGCGAGCATAGAATGTGTTCAGCCTGGTTGCCAGAGACACGTCTGTACACATCAGTCTGGAGGGAGGGCTTCTGTAATCCGTGATCGTTCGTAGTCCCCGCCACAGGGATCTAAAGTCATTCTGCTGGAACTGCGTCTCCAGTTTCTTACTGTAGCGCTGCTTCGCTTCTTTCACTGCCTGATGAACACGGTACGATGCAGGCTTATATTCCACCATGTTACTCAAATTACTTACTGCTGATAAGTCGCGCATTATAAGCAGCAGTGCGAGATGACAGAGCGTCGCGGACAGTTTTATCTACCTACGGCTTCTGGTTGGGAAAAGTTTTCACTACAGTTGTTTCTATTGTATCGTTCACTAGTTTCCCGATAAATCCCACAACTGCTTCCGTAAACACATTGACATCATTAGCGGAACTCTTGCGGAACATGTCCCAGTCTGCGTCATCCAGCGCGTCCTGTAAGGCAGCCACTGATTGGTCCGTCCAGCGCCTGACCTCCCTCTAAACTGGAAGTTCCTGTTTTAAGAGCTGTTTATACTTTGGCCAGAGGAAAATGGCGGCATGATCGGATTTACCAAACGGTGGAAGAGACTGTGCCTTATAACTGTCCTTAAACTGTGTGTAACAATGATCCAGTGTCCGTTCCCCTCTGGTGGGGCAGCTGATGTGCTGATAAAAGTTCGGTGCTGCACGTTTAAGGTTAGCGCTGTTAAAATCACCAACCACAATAAGTGCAGCGTCCCGGTGATGAGTCTGGAACTGTGTAAGTGAATCAAGAAGCTCACTCAGTGCAGTATCCGTGTTTGCTTGTGGTGGAATGTAAACAGTACTTACGATGACCGAAGTAAATTCCCGGGGGAGGTAGAAAGGCCGAAACTTTAGAGTTAAAAGTTCCAGGTTTGGAGTGCAGAAGCGTGCAAGACAGACGGTGTTGGAGTTGTTACATCAGCTGTTGTTTACCATCATGCACACACAACCTCCTTTTGCTTTCCCCGTTTCCATTGTTCTGTCCATGCGGTGAACCGAGAAGAGCTCGGCCGGTTGAATGGCGTGGTCCGGTACCGCTGGGGTCAGCCATGTCTCGGCTAAACAGAGAACATTGCAGTCCCGGGTGTCTCACTGGAACTTTATTCTGGCCCTGAGGTCATCAAGCTTGTCCAGAGACTGGACGTTGGCTAACAGGATACTAGGCAGTGGAGCTCGGTGTGCCCTAACTCGAAGCTCGTTCCTGACGCCGGCTCGTTTTCCTCGCGGCCGCGACCTGTGTTTACGTCCTTTGTTCTCGTGCAAGATCTCCTCCGGCCACGACGGATCAGGAGTTAAAACAGATGAAAGGTGAGGGTTTTCTATATTAATAGAAATAAGAGTGGCTCTATCATAGTAGATTCGAGCCATGGTGAAAAGAAAGTGAAGAAAAAACTAGTAGAAATGTATAAAATAAATAAAAATAAACAAAGTGTGGACGGAGCAAGTGTGACGGCAGCCAACCTCACCGGCGCCATCTTGGATGTGGTACTTCTTGTGTGGTACTTAGGTAATAGGACACCCTTTTAGAGACAGCAACTGATGCTAATTTGACTATCAAATTTGCTTTGCTTTCACCACCGCTCTTTCATCATGTGTTCAATAATTTTTTTTTGCTGTGTCCTTATTACAGAGAAGCTGACCTTGATTTCATTTGAAATGTATAGTTTGATTTTTGCATTTGTGGATTGGATGGGTTGTTACATCGCTGTCTCTAGTAAACTTTTATGTCAACAGCATCTTCTTAAATATAATTACTTATAATAGTGATTTAATACTAGAAAATTGTTTAATACTTATTGTGTGTGTGTGTGTGTGAGGGGGGACCAGTGAGTTTTACAAATACATTTAAATAATAACTAGAATAGAATTAAACACTACTATTTAGTGGACCACCTTTAGTTTTGATTATGGCATGCATTCACTGAGGCATTGTTTTGATAAGCTTCCTTAATAGCACAAGGTTTATTTTAATCCAGTCTCACAATAATTATATTATTATTATTATTATTATTATTATTATTATTATTATTATTATTATTATATTATCTTGTATTGATGATAACTGAGTCTGACGACAAAGCCTTCTTCAGCACATTCCAAAGGTCTGGTCAATCCATGTGTGAGAGTGATGTCTCATGCTCCGCTCTTTCACAATTCGAGCCCAATTACCTTTTCTCCAGCCACCTTTCTTCCTCAAAGACAATGGGGCCCCACTACTTTTCCAGCTTTTAATAGTGCGTTGGACAAATCCTAATGCAATTTTAGTAGTTTCTGCATTCTTCTATGATGTTTTTGTGCTTCTCTCTTTAAACAGACTGACATCTTTTCCACGACCGTGGGATGTGTCTTTTGACATGGTTGTTTAAGAAATGAAAAGTAACTCATTGCACGAGTTGAGGTTTAATAGCTTGTTGGAGTTTCTTTGGACTGTGTGTTTGGGATCATTGTTGTGTTGAAATGTCGACGTCATTCTAACTTAGTCATGCTGGTTGAGCGAGTATTTGTACCATTTAAACATTAAATTACAAATTGTTGTGTGAAAAACACTGTACCAAGCAAGATCAATAACAAAAGTAATTAAACTGCTTAGCTTTTGTATTTTTGACAACAACTCAAACAACTCAACAAACTCAAACCTTGTGAGTTCTTCACTACTATCTTCTACTTTTTACAAAATGCAAGGTTTCCTGTTTTAAGGAAAACACGTGTAGATTCATTGTCAATTGCTTTTCCATTCTCTACTTAATAAAAAGGTGCACCAAAAAACAGATCAAGTTTCTTGTTTGGTCAAGTAATCACAATTTGTGTTTACTCTTTATGTCCAGACTACATCAACAAGTTTGTCCATATCTTTCCACAGAGATTCAAGCCTTTCGTTGATGACGTCCCGCTGATGATTAACACACATTTTGTGTTGTTTGCATCATATTCTGTATTCACTCTGCCCACTGCATTAAACCCAGTCTTTGTAATTTTCCGATATACCAACGCATTACCCATGCCAACCAGTAGAATCCAAGTAATTGTTAATTCAAACAGAAACACATGTTTTATGTCATCCACAAATAGAAAGGCCAGGCACACAAGGCGCCACACTATCCACAAGTCCCTTGTGTATCACGCTGTGAACGATCAGTCAGGACAAGCAGCCTTCTCGAACCCTAAACTTCTCATCAAAAGATTGTGTCAATTGCGCTAAGAGACTATTTAATCAAATCCATTTTATTTTTGTTTGAAAAGCAGCACTGATAGAGCCTCACAAGCAGACAGAAGCCAAACATGATTAGGACAAACGTAGGAGAGGAGAAAAATGTCAAACTTTAAACACTAGCAGTAGCAACAGCATGGGCTTTTTTGGTTTTTCATGATAATGTTTTGGCTTATAATTTACTGTGACCCTATTTAAGTTTTTTTTTTAATTGTCCCGCTTACATGGACAATCTGTGACATTTGAATCCTTATTGAGAAACTGTAAATACTTTGTTGAATATAAATAACTTTAAATTAAGAACTCTTGCGCATTTTATAGCAGGAATGTCTCTTGCACACACACACTGTGCATTAAATTTTTTATTACTGCTGTTACTTATAATTTTACTTAATAAAGCCTCTTGTACATTTGTTTTGTATCTGTTGAAAACGAATATTTTTGGTACAACAATAAAAGAAAGACCTGCATGCTACACTTTCCTAGCACTGAATAAACATTCTGTAAAACAAGGAACAAGTGTCTAAATTGAATGTTAAAAAAAACATGATGAGAACAAAACGGAATACTCACGAATCCTCATCTTCTGAATCCTCATCACATTCAGCTCCATATTTGCAGTTGCTACATTTGGGGGGTTTTATGCTTAAATCTGTACCAGATCCTTCATCATCTGTAAAACATTATACACCTCTTTCTTTGCAAAAATGACTTCTAAATTAAGATAGATTGCATTCGTACTGCACTTTCACACATAAATGAACAACTAAATAATAAAAAGAAAACTTTTCCTTACCCCCATTTCCAGACCCCGAGCTATCTGCAAAAAAAAAATTCTGTTAGATACAAAACATTGTTAGATATAGAAGATATACTTTAAGAAAAAAGAGTTATATCAGTAATACAGATGTTTTAAAGCTTGTCATAAAAGCTTGTGGTAAATTAACACTACTGTGCCTTTTACACACAGCTATCCCTAACTTGTGTTTTTTGAGACAAAGTATGTTCAGGCATTCAGCAGTCATACTGGTCAAAAAGCTTTGTAATGAAAATCTCAGATGAACGCCATCTGAGTCACAGGCATTCAGCTTAAATCTGGTTTACATTACATGATTTTACCCTGGTTTCAGCTCACTGACTAGTATGAGCTTGTTTTGCCAGATCAGGAGATAGTTGAACATTCGTGCAATATCATTGCCCAATGATTGATCAGTGTTTGAAAACACGTTTGTAGCAGCAATAGAGAATTGAGATTGATGACAAACTGCCCACCGCCCACTAATAACTACACGAGAATCAGTAAATCACAGTTCAGTTTCATTTGTAACATGACTTTCAAAGTTATTCATTACATTCTTAAAATCATCTTAATGTTGCTGTGATAAGCCTTTGTTTAGATTACTTTGTACAGTTATTTGTTTTCTATTACTAATGAATACCACCAATTATTCACCTGCGTGCAATGACTGGGGGTATTAGTAATTTTTTATTAGTGTATATTATAATAACTTAAACATAAAAAACAAAACTGTGTGAACATCTCAATCACTTGTCTAAACCAAAAAGAAAAGAGCAAAAACAAGCAGAGAACTATTTGCCCAATATGCAGCAACACTTAGAGGTGTTTTTATCAGCTTCAAAAATAGCCTGGTGTAGCTAGAATCTTACTGCAAACTTGTGCTTGTCTGTCATGAATTCTGTTTACCACAGATGCAATAACAACAAAGCAAAAATCTTCATTTTCTTTCTGTTTCAATCTTTCATTATCCAGCTGTTCCAGTCTGGCTTCGTTTTGATTTTTACAGAACTTAACACAAAAACGCATTTAGGTGTGTGTGTCACTGTGTGTGTCACACTTGGCGATCAAGCCATAAGGAATGCAGAACATTTGGGAAACAAAACATTAGCAATACCAAACATGAGAAACACAGGAGATTATGAACATGGGAATTTCAGAACACCGTATCAGTATTCACTCTTAGCACTTCATCTAGATTGGCACGGTCTTACCTTGGATTGCGTTAGGTGGAAACACCTAGAAGTTCTGGACCTGCAGATAACCGGTAGTATTAGGGTACAGATACTCACAGGAAATGTCACAGAGAACAGTTCTTTGGCCGAGGGACCTTAGAGCTTAGGAACTGGTACCCAGTTCTTTAGTTGAAGTGAATTTAGGAACTGGTACACAGAGGAGATGTAGCAGAGAACCGTTCTTTAAATGGACCAGGTGTAGCAACAGGTACACATAGATGTCCAAGATAAAATATTTTTTTTCTTTTTTACAAGTTAGGAACCGGTAGCAGAGAGTGCACAAGGAAAGTAACAAGAATAGCAAGTAAACTGAAAACGCATCTATTAACAAACCTAAGATAGAGCTTGTAATGCTTCTTACACGGAATGAGTGACTTGGTGATTCAAAAGACCATAGAAATGTTAATAGACCAGACGAGCACACACTGAACAAAGACAAATGCAAGAATTCTGATAAAGGCTTATTCATTACAGCAGTTGTCATACAAGCCAACACGGGGCACTAAAATTCTATTTACACATAAGAAAAATAGTTCAAACACCCTGTTAGCATTACTTAAAGATGGTGGGAGTTTTATATTCCTGCAAGTTCAGGAGTTAACCATGCAGCACACATGGTTCTCTATCCTTAGCAGTTGTCACCACACATAACAGACTCTGCTCTTATTACAGTATGCTGTGCACATTACATTTTCTCCTTGACCCAGCCGTACACAGTGTAGAAGTGTCATGACAGTGTCATTTAAAACCTGTTCAAACATGTAAAATAAAATTCTCTTTCCATAAAAGCAAGACGGTATGCATACGAAATACACTCAGATTGTGTCCACAACAGTTCTCAAAAAACACAATTAAAAACATGGTACATGAATCATCCAAAGAAACCTAGTTTATATAAAGTTAGTAACTGCATCTGATTTAAAGTGCGTTTTCACCAGATCCTCCAGCTGGTAGGACACTGGGTGGCGCTTCAGGTCAATCATGTCTATGCCAGGGGTGTCCAACCTTTTTGCAAAGAAGACTAGTTTTAGCAAGGTCAAAATGTGTGGCGGGCCGACTGTTCAGTCTGACATTATTTGCACCATGGAACTTTTGTAGGATTTTTTGTATTATTTTGCTCTTAAAAAATTCTCATAATTTAGTGGCTCCAGTGATGTTCAAGAAAGAAAAATATCCATAAAGAAAAATGTGTCGAGTTCTGAACTTATTTATGAATAACAAAACATGGGACCGTTCCTTTAAAGCGTGTTATTTTTTTCTTAGATACAGAGTTCAACTTACCAAGACCTACAGAAAGCTAACAGACAATCAACATACCATGCGCATCCCAGTATTATTTTATTTTTAAAAGATTGCCGAGCTACACACTTGAACACTAAATGCTTCTTATTTCATTCAATTTACCTTTTGCAATTTATCCTACTGTACTCTTGTACAATGTATTGTCTACTGCCATCTTCTGGTGAAAAATAAAATAGCTTTTTTGTAAGTGTGCATATTAGTCTGTAGTCAATTAACATGGGTAAACTTTGGACTAGCCTTGTCTATGCATTTCATGGCTTTATTCCAACCGCCTTTACCATGATAATGTCTTTCTTTAAGAGATGATCTCAGATTTTTGGGGGACCTCTGGGTCTTCAGTACCTTCCTGGTCAGGCAGAGGTTCCAGGTCCCTGGAAGTATAACTGATGGGCCAGTTCCAGTACCTTTATGTTGAATGGTCCAAAAAATAAAACAGATCTAATAAATAAATTTATGTCACGCAGTGTGTTTATCCAACTGCAGCTGCCACTGATAGCAGCAGGAGGCAAAGCACAAAAATTCAGACTGCCTATGTCTAAAGGTGTCTCTTCACTTGGTAGGGAATTGTGAGAAAGCGCAATAATGCTAAAATCAAAGTCTAGCAATATAAATGACTATCTTGCAGGTTACCCCAACAATGTTACGACATGACAACTGTTTCAGGCTACAGGTGGGTGAAAATTGTCCCATGCAGACCTTCAAAATATAGACTGAAGTGTTATAGAGCCCAGATGTCTAGAAAATATTCTTCTTCAGGAGTTAAATATAACTTTTCTTCTTTATGCAATGACCGGCTTGTTTATGCTACATCAACCTCTTTCCCTTCCCAATCTATCTGCATCAGGGCAGCATTCAGAACAGCATCTGTCTGTATGAAAAAATGGGCATAATAAGTCAGGAAATCTTAGTTAGACGATCTATCAGTGTAGTCATGGCCGATTCTCAGCTGAAGAACCATATAAAAGCATAATCATTCTTTGCGAGTGCAAACCATGGTTTGCCAATTTGAGCCAGCTGATTAGAACCAGCCAAAAACATCAGCCAAATATATTTTATACTGCTCAAAAGTTGCTCAAAATCCTCCTCAACCACTACCTACCAATGACCAGATGCTAAGTTGATAGTTGAGAGGATTTTACCTTGAAACAAGAAGTCTAGTGAATCATCTACTCTCTGGAGTGGAACAAACTCTCACTGTAAGCTGGTTCAGACCTGTGTAGTCTACACAGAACCTTGGTTCACTCACAAGTCTTTTTAACAATGTAGCACAGATACGCCAATGAACTGTGAAGGGCTCAATGATTTTTTCTTTGAACATCACTATTTGATTCTAAATAATTGTCTTTTTCCAGGTGATGTGCATTTAGACTGCCTAACTAACAGAATCAAAGAAAATTTATCCAAAGATGGGCGACCAAGCCTACCTTTAAACAAATTATCAAAATCCTCAAAAAGGTTCAACTACTTTAATTTTTGTTAGTCTAGTAAGGCTTTTTCCACCTTGTTATAAAGATCAGAATTTGCAGTGCCCAGCCATGATACACATTCTTCTTAGAAGGTAGAAAAATATAAAACCTATTCTATGGTAAAAAAAAAAATAAAACAAAATAAAATATGCTCATGAAAACCTATCAACAGCCAAGTAAGGCCTGAGGATTCATAAAATGCACCATCAGCTAACTTTGTAAGTAAACCTGTCTTAAACTGAGTTTTTGATGTACCTGGAACAGTCATAGGGACGAGTTCGGGATGAATAGCAGTGTGGCAGGCAGTGCTTTAGCTTTAAAATTATTTCAGTTGTCAAAAGCATGTTCTAAAGAAACATCTTCTACATGACCTAAAAAAGGTTGATTTACTGGTCAAGGTACTTGAAATTCAAGATTCAAAGATTTATTGTCATATGCACAATGAGAAAGCAGTTTTCCTTGTACAATAAAATACTTACTTTGCTTGTTGAAAATGCCAGATAGAAGTCAAGATAAATACAATAATGAAATGTACATTTTGATACATTTACATTCTGAAGTGTTTCCAAGAAAGTGCACTAGTAAACTTTATACAGTTTACATGAATAAAACAGTGCAAGGTTTTTTTCTGATGTGGATTATGGGGAAATCTGGTATGTTTGTATTTCACATGTCGAGGTGTGCACAGTAAGAAGTGTGAGGAATTACACGTGCAACTTATTTACTTGGCAAGTTCAAGAATATTATTGCAGTGGGGAAGAAAGAGTTCTTTAATCTGGTTGTTTTGCATTTCACACGTCTCTACCTCCGACCTGAGGGCAGAAGTGTGAACAGTCCATGTTGGGGGGTGGGTGGGATCTTTAAGGATGGCAGTCGTTCTTCTGTTGATCCTGTGGTGGTAAATGCACTGCAGAGAGTTTAATGGAGTCATGGTGATCTTCTCAGCAATTTCCACCACTCTCTGCAGGCGTTTCCTGTCCATCATAGTCGTGTTACCATACCACACAGTGATGCAGCTGGTCAGGAGGCTCTTGAAAGTGCAGCTATAGAAGTTCTTGAGGATTTTGGGGGACTTCCTCAGTCACCTCAGGAAGTTCACCTCCCCTCTGTAGGCCACTTTGTCTCCTCCACTGATACGTGCCAGCACTACAGTATCATCAGCAAACTTCCGGGTGATGTCCTTATGGGAGGCGACACAGTCGTGGGTGAACATGGTGTAAAGGATGGGGCACACACACCATGTGGAGTGCCAGTGTAAGTGATACTGGCTGAATTCCTGTTGCCAATCCTGACATACTGGAGCCTGCCAGTTAGGAAGTCCAAAATCCAGTCACAAAGGGTGGTGTCCAGACCAGGTGTGGAGAGTTTTTTTGTGAGCTTGTGGGGGATGATCGTATTGAAAGCAGAGCTATAGTCCACAAAGAACAGCCTGACATAAGAGTCTTAGTTTTCCAGGTGTGCGAGGGAATAGTGAAGACCAGCAGAAATGGAGTCCGAGGTGGATCTGTTGGGCATACTGTAGGGGGAATTATGAGGCATTATGTTTTGGAGTCAGTGTTCCCTCAGAAAAATGTCCTTCCTCCTCTGAGGTTTCCCATATGTCTGTTGGAAGTAATAGTGAGACCAAAACCACTATGTGTCTTCCACAGGATCCTGCAGCTGGCTTTTAATTAACTGTGTTACATCAGTAGAAAAACTATGGCTACTGGCGTTCACTTGAGAAGAGAGACTATAATCAGGGCAGGTGTGGGACATGTAGCAAGGTAGAGAACATTTGAATTCAATGCATTCTCCTAGTGATAATGCAACTCATGGGCCCGTCAATGAAGATGCATCAATGAAAACATACATGCAAAATAGCAACACTATGTATCTCTCCAGTGTATGCTTACATATTAGTTTAATTTGGCTTTGTTTGGGAGAAGAATTCCCAGGAAACAGGAAAGCACCAGGTGTCTATATGAATATGAATAGACCACATATATTTTTGAGTTTGGAGTAGGGTCTTTTGCAGCCAAAACAACATAAATTTGTCTTGGGAATAACAAGGTTTTTTTTTTACATATAAATGCATATATATGCATTTTTCACTAATTTTCTTGCAAGATCAAATTGAAATTTTATTTGTCATTACACATATACAGTACAATGAAATGTTTCTCTTCGCATATCCCAACTTGTCTAAAAGTTGAGGTCAGAGCGCAGGGTCAGCCAACGTACGGCGCCCCTGGAGCAGACAAAGACCTTGGTCTTGCTCAAGCAGTGGTCTTGCTCAAGCAGCCAAGCTTGGTCTTGCCCAAGCTTGGTCTTGCTCAAGCAGCCACACAGCAGGGGCTGTGTCGCAGAGCCTCTATTTGAACCCCCAACCTTTGGGTTCCTAGCCCAACGCTCTACCCAGTAGGCTACACTGTCCCTGACCAGGATAGTGACCAGGTCACGGCCAGGTAATACTGGTGGGAAAAATGTTTACTGACTCGCTCCTCCAAAACACCCCAAAGTGGCTCAATAATATTTAGATCAGGTGACTGTTCATCAAATGCTGGACTTGCATCTCCAGTGCTGAACTAAAGAAGGAGAAAATGACACCAAATGTGTGATAGTTGAGAAGTGTGATTTTCTTCTTCCTGTTTAGACTGGTATCAGTATGCAACAGCACCTGGATGGCGTTGAAGAGTGCACACAGCCATACCTGCTGTCTATAGGGACCAAAAGGTATACTTTATCGTTCTAGACAAAAAAGCTATTCAATTCAAGTCCGAGTTCACTTCGTGATTTTGATGAACTATTCACAGCCAACTTTGTGTTTGGCGTTTTTTATAACAAAGTGCTGCACTCATGTATACTTTTCTACAAACCACAGTTTTCCAGATTGATTTTGGCAATATATCAAAGATAGCCCAAGAGTTTCAGAGCTAGCAGAATTAAGATGATTTCTTTGTTTTTGCTCTCTTGAAAGTACAAATTGTCTTGTTTGACCTCTTAGGTTAATTCATAACACATCGTGTACCAAGTTCTTCAAACATTGACTGGATTTTAGTAAGAACATTTTTTTATAATTCTATGCCTGCTAGGTGTGAGGAACTGCGTTCGGTACACCTGAGCTGCGCTGCCTCTGGCCACCCACCCTCTGATCATTACTCCCCAATAAGACACACCTATATTGTAATTGGGACTAATTTATGTTTTGTTTTTAAGCCTGTGTACCATGGATGTCAGGGTCAAATCATTGTTTCATTAATGTGACAGTCATTCTCTCCATTTCATTTTGTTTCCATTAATTAAATTTATATGAAAGCTCATAATTATCAATTGTTTATTATATGTATTATTTGTTTGTGTGTATTTTGTGCTCTTTTTGGCCTTGCGGTTCCTATTGGAGAGGCTGAGGAGCAAGAGAAACCAGAGGTAGATGTAGGGGCTACACTATCTGCTTTGACCCATTTTATGCATCTTCTACAGGGTCGTTTGCTGAAGCACGTGCCAAGGTGCGCATCACGCGTCTCCAATTGGAGGCTCAGAAAAAAGGGCAGGCCCATCAGGCAGAGTTGGAATTAAAGTTGGCCATTTAGAAAATGGAGCTTGATGTTGACCGGGAGGTTTGTCTGCGGGAATTTGAACTAGGGGCAATGAAGATTGCTGCACATTCCTCTGTCCAGTTAACGTTTCCGCCATCGCGTCCAACACCTCCACCGATGCCTTCTCCAGAACTTCGGTCTCTGCTCCTGGTCTTCATATTTCCCCTGCTGATCCTCATGTCGGTCCTCTTATCTTGCCTTCCTTTGAGGTGAGTAAATACATTGCTTTGGTTCCTCCGTTTAGAGAAACAGAGGTTGATACTTTTTTCGGAGTTTTTGAACGTGTATCTACTATTTTGAACTGGCCTAAGAAAGTGTGGACACTACTGTTACAATGTATGCTGGTAGGAATAGCCCAAGAAGTTTGTTCCTCATTGCCTTTACAAGAAAGTCTGCAGTATGATTGTGTGAAGTCAGCAATATTCCGGGCATATGAACTGTTGCTTGAAGCTTATAGGCAACGGTTTTGTGCCCATTCAAAGTCTGCTCTTCAGACTTTTGTAGAGTTTGCTAGGGAGAAAGAAACTCTTAGATAAATGGTGTGCATTTATCTAACTCTTGACAAATGCTTTTATTGTCGTAAACTTGTTTCAACTTGATGTTTAAATTAGTCCGTTTGCGTCAGTCTGCTGGTCTGTGTATGACATTTCAAGAGTACCTAAACTATCATGGATTCCTAACACTGAGTACCTAAAGATTGTAATGTAGATAGTTTTGAAAAACTTTTTTATTGGAAAAAAGCAACAGTTATATGCTTATTAAACATTTATTATGTTACATAAATTATAGCATGTTCGTATAATCGCGTCCCAATGTGGAGTGCTGAAAGTTGACATTGTTGAACCCTTTGAATAAAATTGTTCATTTTATATTTTACATTTGAAAGATGATTAACCTGATGCCCTTTACACAGTTGCTAAAGTGAGGAAAAAATAACACTATAAGAGTTAAATGACCCAGATGAAAAAAACTAATACTGGTCAAGTGTTAGTTAACAAGCTATAACCAACCAGCACAGGGTGTATATTGACTAGCTGTGTTTTAGCTGGATTTTTCATACTAAATTATAATTAAATAGCCCTGCTTTTTGTTGTGTCACCATATATGCTCCAAAGTAGTGTTAAAATGTACACAAAATGTTTATCCAACACCGTGTTTACTGTGTATTTTTGCTAGGATTCTTTAAATCCATTGTGAAAGTGATAATTTACTGCCAATTATTGTGAATAAGTAATTTTGTTCTTTTTCAAATTGTTGTTCATGTTTTAAAGTATATTTGGTATTGGCCTTCATTAAACAAGCAATTCAACACAAGAATGGGATCTGTGTAGAAAAAGAAATTAACATAAAAAAAGAAATGTCAAAGGGAGAAACTAAACGTGGTAATCTCTTCACTAGAACGCTCTAGAGCAGGGGTCACCAACCTTTTAGAAACTGAGAGCTACTTTTGGGGTACCAACTAATGCAAAGGGCTACCAGTTGGATACACTTGTGAAATCACAAATTTATAACCTTTAATTACATGTTACTATTAAAAATTATATATTGTAATGTTCGTGGGTCTCGCGGAAAGAATGATACTGATGTAAACAAAAGTCCTGACCTTCGGACAACTCGCGGTTACATTTTATTTTCCTCGTAGCAACACCGGAACATCTCTCGCTCCCTACACACCTGCACTAGGCGCCCACACAAAAGCGCCAAGCAAAATACTTACAACATGTGAACAGCGCCCCCCATAACATTAAACACACACATAATCCATAACATTTAGCGATCGCTACAATATATACTATATATTTTC
>JAOTRQ010058349.1:0-13971 GCA_028565875.1 Hoplisoma paleatum | reverse complement strand
ATCCCAACTTGTCTGGAAGTTGGGGTCAGAGCGCAGGGTCAGCCAACGTACGGCGCCCCTGGAGCAGACAGGGTTAAAGGTCTTGCTCAAGGACCCAACAGTGTAGCAGAGTGTAGCAGAGCCTGGATTAGAACCCCCAACCTTTCGTTCACAGACCTTCATGAAAAGGTTCTTAGAAATACCCATTCTTAAGGATACTTGAGGAACCTGATTTTATCCTATGGAATCCAGGCACCACATGTGAGCATTGAACATTTTTGTTTTTGGAGGATCCCTTAGGTTCCGTGGAGTAATCTATGAGGAACTACTATTTTTTACACTGACAACAGCAATGTTTAAGACCACTTTTCAGCTTAAATAAGGCAAATAATCATTTGTTTAAAACCTCCTCAGATATAGGTGATAATTACAATTGGCATGAGTGGTAAAACTGCTGTTAAGTGGAAACACAAATGGTTGTAATGATAGACAATATATACAACCATTGTTTTAAACTTTGTGACCAAGACTGCAGTTATGGCAAAATATATGGCAAAAACCAGGTGTTAATGTATATAATGACTAAAAATCTTAGCCAATATTTTAATATAATAACTTTTTAGCCTACAGGAAACAAAAAGCTCAAGTCTCACAATGCCAAAACAAAGAAGAATGGAAAAAAGCGCTCATCTAAGAAAAGGAGTGCAACATGTGTAAAGCCAGAAGTGGATATTATGAGCCCAGCAGCCATGGAGAACGCATATTATATCTCCCATAATGCAATGGACTTCCTGGAATTTAGAGGCTTTAGCTGGCCAGAGACCACCAAGAAAAAAGGAAAGAAAAAACAGAAAAAAAAATGAAAGAGAAAAATACGATTATGCCAATGCTAGTCAATAAATATTGCCAATCATGCCAAACTAATCGTGTTTCCTTTTTCAAATTTCTTATTGAAATTCCGGCTAGGTTCAAATCAAATGAAATTCAATTTTATTTGTCATTACACATATACAGATGTACAGTACAATGAAATGTTTCTCTCCGTATATCCCAACTTGTCTGGAAGTTGGGGTCAGAGCGCAGGGTCAGCCAATGTACAGCACCCCTGGAGCAGACAGGGTTAAGGGTCTTGCTCAAAGACCCAACAGTGTAGCGGAGCAACAAGAATTTGAGCAACAAGAAGTCTGGATTTGAACCCCCAATCTTTGGGTTCCCAGCCCAACGCTTTACCCACTAGGGTACACTGTCCCTTAGTTATACATACTTCATTATGTGAAGTAAGTCATACATTATCTACATTTATCCAGCTGGACTTACGGAAGTGCTTTCATAGTGAACATGACCCTAGTTTAAATAGAACCATCGAAGAATGTAAATCTGGTAAAGAACCAAGAACCAGATAGAATAGTGCTTAAGTATAAAACCAACGTAGCAAGTTAGCCCTCAAGTTCACATATAATGTTCCCTTTTAAACAATTACAAATGGCAGCTTGTTTATTGTAAATGGCTGGTGGTGGTGTAGTATTTTCAGAATTGGCAGTCGGTTATTACAAACAAATGTCTCAAAACGTGGGTTCACTTTAATTTAGTTTAACTTATTTTCTTCAAACAGGTCACTTGCAGAGAGTACAAAATAAAATAATAAATATTAAACAAAATAAACATTAAACGAGATTTCAGAGTCACAAATAGCTGTTTATTTACACTTTGATGTTAGTGAAATAACATTGCGCTACAGTTTATTTATTTTTTAATAAATCAAGCTTAATAAGATACTGATTTAGGACTTCAGTTTTTATTTAGCACTTCAAACACTTGCATAATGAAATATTTGTAAAAGCAAGTAAAAAAAAAAAAAAGATACACAAGTAAAGAAATTAAAACATTTTAAATGCAAACTATCAGACCATTTACAAATGGTAAAACATGGGTTTGAAGAGCATGAAAACAGAACCAATACACCATTTTTTAAATAACCTACAGTAAATCAAACAGGGTATTAGACAAATATTATATCATTAAAAGTGAAGGTTGGCATGGTACATTGCCATTTACACACGGCCTAATCAAGGTCAGGCAAGTAGTAGGAACCCAGGAGCACTCAGATAACTGTTCTGTTTCTTCTGACAGCGCAGCACAGCATCATACTGAAGATCATGCCAAAGATCTGTCAAAGGAAAAGAAAAGTTTACTCATAAGACATACTTCTGTGATATCAGTAATGATTTCCACCAATTCTTTAAACAGTCCTAGTCCTGACTAATAGAAGAGAATGTGCACGAAGGCCAGTACTACTCAGTACCAAGAACTAAACACAGGGCATTATTTAACATAATCATGAAGCTGTGGCAATGAATACATTACCTATACATAAAGCCTAAACACAAAGGAATTTAGATGAACATTTCTGGCTTCAGAGCTAGTATGGCGCCACACTAAAGACCATGCAAGAGCTCTCAAAGGAACGAACAAGTCAATACACCCATATAAACATGCATCTAGGTTACAATAACAACTGCACAATTCTACTATTTTTGCGTAAAGACTTCAAAAATCTTATGAAAACCTTAGTACCAGCTTTAATGAGATAAATTCCAAAGTAATAGTAACATCTAGACAGACTGAAGGGCATGTGCAACAAAAATGAGTAAACCGTGAATAAAAGAAAAAAAGCAGATAAGCTTTTATATATACAAATAAAAACAGACCTGGCTGAAAGCCAAAACTGAGGTAAAACCGGACATGCAAGAATGTGTGCACACCCTTTAACCTACTGAGCTCAGAAATAAAAGCAGAAAAACTAGCAGAAACATCATATTTAAAAAAGGAGAAAAAACCCACCTCACTGCATGTTCTTGATCCTAAATAAATCTATTTAAAAATAGTGCCATTTCATGGCATAACAGTCATGCTGAGTAAAACACATTAGTGAGCAGTACTACCAAAACACTCCACTGCCCCACCCCCAGCATTTGGATCTGTACTGGTTTAGTCTAAACTTCTCAAATCTTTATTATTTAGCAGACTTGTACAAAGCAACAACTCGTCAGTTGTTAGACTGTAAAACGTCTTGTACAAAAGAACCAACAGGGGCAACCTGGCATTGGTTAATTAACCTACCTACATTTTGTTAACTTGCCCAGTATCTTAACTGCTAGACTATAATGACCCTGAATCTTTTGAATCAAATCTCCATACAAAATATGAATATAATTTAATATTTAGCCACACTAATGTGGTTTTTACAATAGCACAATGGTTGGCAACAAACTTAATTACGAATCAACCTAGGAAATGGAACTAATTATTGTAGCCCTGCGCTCTCTGCAAACAGTAGATACCTTAACACCAGTCTGTTGCAGAGGACAGAGAAAATGGACAATCATCACCACCAATGAATCTGACTGCAGGAGTTTCCTCTTATAGTGCAAAGACAGGTTTATACTGGAAAAACATGCAAACCTGAGACAGAAAGCCCTGGATTGCTTTACCCAGGAATTAACCCAGGACTTTCTGCTGTGAGGCGATAAGACATTACATGGGGCAGCACAGTGACTTAAAAAATAAATAAATCTCTATACAGCTTTGATACAACATTTATAATATTCAAATGTTCTATTCTAATGTTCCCACATTTAACTCAAATATGTGCAGTGAAACCTTTACAGACTAGTTAAAACTAGGGGGAGCAGTGAGCACACATGCCTGGCATGGTCCGCAGCCCTAGCCGTTTCACCCAGGGGGCAGTTAGAGGTTAGTTGCCTTGCTCAAGGACACTCCAGTTCTCCAAGCCAAGTGAAAAGCCAAAAACTCTGATATTAAATTGTTACTTTAAACAGGTATTTGTATAGCAATATAAATTTAGAGTAACAGATTAGCTTAGGGGCCGATAATTGTTAGTGCTATACATTTTTGTACAAACTGAATAAAACATTAATTTATATCTGCAAATCTTGAACTATTAAATGACCTGCCAGTCAATAACGTATATTAACATTCGCTGTAGGTCAGATGAGAAGATTGGTTATTTAATAAAAAAAAAAAAAACTAATTAAACTCACCATGATGACACCAATGCCAATTCCCACACCACCAATAATGTGCATCTTGGAGTTAAACAAGTTATCAATTGCAGTTGGGCAGTTCTACAAGCAAAACAAAGGCATGAAAATGTTCAACTTTACAGGAATTCAAATCAGGTCTTGTTTTGCAAACATGTTGAAATATATTACCTGAGTAATAAAAGCCTGAAGACCCTCCTGCTTTGGACAAACATCTGTAACTGTTTCAATAATGGTTCCAGTTACGCCACAGCATTGAAGCTGAAGAAAAGAGAAAATGCTTACTGGTCAAGAATTAAATTAAATAAGGCATGAAATAGCATGAACGAACACTTACGCTATACTGAATAATCCTCAAAGTCTCCTTCAGTGCCGACTGCTGTGACTTTATGTAATTATTGTATGTCTGAATGTAGAATTGTTTAACATCGCCCACAATCTAAAAAATAAAAAACAAGACTTACATTTTGTATAATTAAATGTACAAACTCCAGAATGTAGAATGAGAAAATCAAATTCCATATTTTTTTTTGCAGGACACAAAATCAAAGATAACGTTTGGTAATATTGTGCATGTTGCTTGTTATTATTGAGCAACAAAATTTCATGACTGGATTTGTTGTACAGGTGTAATCTTCTCAGTGAAAAGTATTATATTTGGAAACATCAACTCTCAGTTTTCATGGCCTTCCCCTTTGGTAGCAGAGCGGGATCAGCTAATGCTAAAGCACAACTGTGTACAGTCACTACAGACCTCCAAACTTAGTTTTTAAACCAATCTGAAGGCCGTACAATGTGCATGCAGTGGTGGAACAGCTTATCGAAATGGGTTTCCATGATTGAGCAGCTGCATTCAAGCCATACATCAGGTGCAATGCAACCGCTGGATGAAGTGGTGTAAAAGCATGCCGTAGCAAGACTCTAGATGTGTTGTTTTTCAGGACCTGGGCTTGGCTCCTTAGTTCAAGTGAAAGAAACTCTGAATGCTTCAGCATACAAAGATATTTGAGATTTCCATGCTCTCAACTTTGTGGGAAGTTTGGAAGCCCTTCCTTTTCCAACATGACTATGGACCTTGCTTTGTGCATTGGTGCACAAAGAGATGTATGTTAGTCTGGTGTGGATGAACTGGCATGCCCTCAACTAAATACAGACGCCTATGGGATTAACTAGAGCATAGACTGAGAATCAGGCCTTCTTGTCTAACATCAGTATGCGACCTAACAAATGTACTTATAGAAGAATACTCAATTGTGTACATCTTGATTTCCCAAAACAAAATTCACAAACCACCAACCTTGTCTTTATTGGACAGACCCCAGATTCCTGCAGCCACTTCTGCCGCAAAGATAATCAGCAAAAAAATGAAGAACTAAAAAAAAACAAGACCAATTACTGTATGCTATAAAGTCTTGCTATAAAAAAATAAATAAAACACTTACCAACCCAAGCAGGCATGGTGACTCTTTGATGGCTCCACAGCACCCAAGAAATCCAACCACCATCATCAGAGCTCCAGCCACAATGAGGATGTAAACACCTAAATTGCAAGAAAAAAAAGTCAGACGTTTTACATTTATTGTTAAATTAAAATCAGTCTTTATTAGTCATTATACATATACAACACAATCTCCTGGCATATATCTTTTTACTTTAATTTGGAGCACAGAGCCAGCAAACACACAGCAACCCTAGAACAGAAGTTCAAAAATACTGCTCAAAGATCAAACTGGAGCTGCCCATCAGAGCCTCTTTCTGATCTGGCCAAAATATCGGCCCCACTAGCCTGCACTGTCCCAAACTCTTACTCGTCATCACAGCACCATGTAAGTCAGTTTAAGATACAATTAACATATGCCAATAGTTGTGAACTGAAACTTGCTGCATGCGTTTCAGTTTGTTAGGATTTTAAAGTCATGCTTGACTATGGTTTGGACGATGGTATTTTTGCTTACCTTAATAGCAAGTGTACAATAAGCATAAAAATGCCTGAAATAAATCGGCCAATTTGTACTGGTCAACTAAAAAAAGTGTTGAATCGGTCATTAATATTTCAGTGTAGTACTACTTATACAGAAATAGCAGCTGGATGTAGCATTTCAGCTAATACTGGATTACATCTCACCATTTATTCATCCACACCTTGATCAGACACAGAGCAAGAAATTAGGTTGTTCATGACCACAGATCACCCACAGACGTGCGCAGTTCTCATGCAATAGGACTGCATTCATGGTCGTTTCACTAAGCTTCATTTCACCGGCAACGATTTAAAAACAGACCATACCACCATTTGAAGTATAAATAAAATCACATCAAAATCTAACTTTTCAGGTTCTTTATAAATACAGGAAATACCAAAGATAAGCAAGAATTCACAAGTAAGGCAAGTTATGAAAATTGGAAATTCAACAAAAAAATTATTTTACAACAGCATCAAACAGAATCAGAACACAGTAAGACAACTTGCTGTTAACACAATTATCAAAACAGGTAAACTGATTTGCTCAGTCTTGTCTAACTAACAAGTACTATAGAAGTCTGTTATGGAATATCAAATAAGCAGTTGCTATGCAAACATTTTTAAGCCACCACATTAGCTCAGCTTGGGCGTACCAAGCTTGTGAGGAGCACAAAACAGTAGATCCACTAATAGTGAAGCTTTACATATGACCATGCATTACCCAGTGAACCAGACACCCAGTCATTAAAATGTTTTCCATTACACACCAACCTTCCCACAGTGTGGTACATTGGCCAATCTTTAGTCAATTTGCTGAAAGGGAGAAATACATAAAGCAATCAATTTTGCTAGCTCACTACTACCGATGAGATTCGGGTCTCAAACCACCAGCTGCACTGTTGGCAGGTCAGGCATCTACACATGATTCACTGTTGATCTACTTGACGCATCCACCCACCCACCAAACAGATTTGGGGGGAAAAAAATCCAAAGTTTACAGTACAGTGAGTTTAAATAATTATCTTCAACAGCTATTGTCTCGCAATTAAAAGTTTTCAGTTCAGGAAAATATTTTGTATATACATGTAATGTCTATTACAATGTTTTCCATTAAAAAGCACAATGATTATGCAAAGTCTTTTAAAAGATTTTAAAAAACAGATTGCATTTCAGACAAATTTAAATTTTACTCATACTAAAACATACAAAAAGTTAAACCCAAATTAAGCAAGCTACTGTAAATTCGCTCACTCGACTCAATATCTGACATTCATTTAACAAATAATTTGTGGTTTTAAAAAATGTCAGTCATGTCAAATCTGTGTGAATATGGTAAGTCAGGGGTTTAGCCTAGTTCCTTGCAAAGGGCTCAGACTGACTATGTGCAGTTATAGTAAAACGTTAATCAAGGTGTAAAACTATAAACACGTGCGAGGATGAAAAGGAAAAAAAATTGGCCAACATCAAAATTCCAAGCCTGCTTAACAATACATTCTGTTTAGCAAAACAATTTGTACACTAATAATAATCCAAAGAGCTGCTCTCATAGTTTAGGGTGTGACCCGTTCTCATGACTACCACCAATTTAAAACAGAGAAGAGCGGAAATAGTGGAGCTTGAGTGGAACACATGCAAGCTGCACATTTGTTTATTGCTATGATTCAAAATTCTGCAAATGATCTAATGTTAAGGAGGGTTAAAAGTGTGTGCTTTTACCAGTAAGAAAAGTGGAGGGAGAGTCTGTTGCTTGAAAAAATCCCTCAGTCTTCTTGTCAAAGCGCAACCAGAGAGCAACAGCCAAGACTCCAGTACCTGCCAGCTAAACAGAGAAATATATGCAAATTACATCAGTTTGCATTTCGTTCATGTAGTAAGACAGACGTTGGTATCAGATACTGAATATAATAAGCATTGAGGAATGAACACGACTATAGATATGTAAGCCAAACAATTTGAGCAGTAAAACCACAGGAATGAAGTCAAACCAGAAGTACAAAATCATTGCATTGTATGAAGTTGAGAGAAACGATTACACTATTTAAAAACCGGACAAAAAAAAGAAAAGAAAAAAAATACTACCCCATCAGTTGGTATTAGTGAAGCAATTAGAAAAGGTTATAAAAACAATAAATGATTCAGTATGCACAGATCAGTTCACTTAAGTCAGTGTGGTTAACCAACAATATATAATTAGCTATATTTGTCATTTGTTGTACATTTAGGATAAAAAGTGGTACGTATATGATACACTACACCCAAAACGTGATACTGGGTTTCTTATTTAAAAAACGAAAATGTTCAGGTTCTCATATCTAAAAATATTTAATGCCTTTGTATTCCGAAGTAAAGTTGAAACTATGCAAAACGATGAAACACATTTCCCTTTTTTGTATTAAAAAGAATTCCAGCTTGGCAAAACCAGCAAGAGACACCAGTAAATAAATTATGACATTCCTAGGTAAAGAGTAATTTAATTCATTTTACCTTTTCTGTTGATGTATTTATATATATATTTATATTTAATGGGGCCAATAGGATAAACAATAAGCCAAAGCAACAATGATCTGTGTGTAATTCACATTTAACATAACTCCAAACTAAACAAAAGACATGTTCTAATAGCGGTGCTTATACTTACTCACTTTAGAATCATGGTAAAAATTTAAACGCAAATCTGAGTTGCACAGTCTCTACATTCTACAGACTTAGGCGTTTGGTATGAAATCAAATTATTCCCATTGTTCCACACTTAGCTTGCTTTTTAGCTCAAAGAGAAGTACAACTTGAAGATTGTTTGCTACTGGAGTTTCACTGATAAGCAAAATATTTCTACAAGAATCACAAGCCATCTCAGAGTTGGCTGCCTACACTGCCGTGTGGACACAGGATGAACCAAAAGTTAAAAATGTAGAACAGTACAACCAAAATAAATGGACGTCTAATCAACATATTGAAAAATGCAACACAAGTTCTCACTTAAAGATGAACAATGTATTTTCACAGCTTCCACTGTAATTTTATTAAATCTATAAAACAAACAACTAACTCCCCACATATTCATAATCAATAATAAGACTATTCATTACACAATGCTAGGTTAGTAGACAGTATGGCAGCCACACACCAAAAAAATTAATTCAAAACTACAAACACAAAGTTAAAAAGTGAAGAAAGAATTCCTGTCAAATGTCAAGTGGTTAGCCTAAATTACCAAACAATTAAGAGTTCAACATTTAATATAAATAGATTTAGCATGCAAAGTTATATCAATTAACAAGTTTTCAAATTTGAATTTAGCAAGAATTTCCTGAATGTACATTAGGCAGATATAGACCTTATGACTGCCGGTTCGAAATGACCAATTTTCCAGTCACAACTGACCTGCCTTTAAGCAAGGAACCTAACCTGCTCCCCAGGTACTATGGCTAGAGCTGCTTATTGCTCGGGGATTGTGCGCTGACTGCTGCCCCAAAGTGTATTTCACCGTCTAGCTGGGTTCAATGCAAAAGAATAATTACTGTGTGTAAAAACAGTGGTGAAGAGTATACCGAAATCCCAAATTGTTACAGGTATTAATCCACATGAATTAAGATCCACACTTTTAATAAACACAGTCTGCCATATTAAGGTCACCAATTCGGCTCAAGTCTGAACTGTAGACAGAAACTCAGGAAGACAGAAGAACATGCTCAACAACAAAAAAGTACCAGTAGACTCGGGAGACCCATTTAGCTGTAAGGTGCTACTAATTCTACTACAGTGCCATCCAATTTACAAAATAAAAGCACCAAGGCTGAACTCTTATCCAAATTTTAAGTATATAGACAGAACTTCAGAGCTAGAAAATAATTAAGAGTTAGTATTAGTATGTATTCTGGTCAAACATTGTGAACAGTCAAAATACAGGTGTATACTTGTTAGTAATTATAAACACAAATTGTAGTTAATATTTCATGGGTTGGAAATGATATAACTAGGAGTTTAGTATTTATGTGCTTAAATATCCAGTGATTTTTACTCATTTACTGTAAACATTTATGGCAATAAAATGGGAAATGACAATCAGAAGTGGTGTAGGGATAATCTAAAGATTAATGTAGTTAATATAAATAAGAAGCTGAAGAATGATTAAGGCCATTGGCACAGACTACCACAGCAACTATAACTCAGAGAACCTTCAGGAAGTCAGTTCAGGTTTCCAAATAACACGTCCCAATAACCAAGCAAATAATCTCCATTTCTTATTTCATATTCGGTCAGCGTCAAACACGATAGTCAAACAAACCAAAACGTTCAATTTACGCTTTAATTAGCTACAGAAGAACTAAATTTAAACCAAACCGCCACTTTTGTTGTCCTGTTGTTTGGTGCGCAGTGGAGGAACAAACACTTACCCAAAACAGGAAATTGAAGGCGAACATAATGTATTTAATGCAACTCAGTCCTCCTCCGACAGCCATTGTGAAACTTTAAAGCTTTAAAGTGACAAAAATAAAACTTCCCAAGAACCAGAGCGTGTGAAACGGACCGCGCTGAACGTCACTGAGTTCTCTCACCAGACGAAAGAACATCACGACTTGGGCGTTTCCAATTATAGTCTCACCTGAGCTTCGTGTGAGTGGCTGCAGCAATCGTAGGGCGGGAAAACTAAATCTGGCTGTTCAAATACACTCCTGAACAAAAACTTTTGACGCTTTGCTTTACAAGCAAACTTGCCTTTTTCGACAATAAAAACAAGTCTACAGCCTTAAAAAACGATTCCATGTCGTTTACATTTCCAGCATTTAACAGAAGCCTTCATACACAAACTAGTCACGTCTCCATCACTCAGTTCAGTTCATTCAGTTCACCTACAAATTCAGGTGTTGTGCCGATTCACCGACAGAATCCGACTCACATATTAGCTACACATAGAAACTTATGATATTTATACTTACAACTTTACATTATATATTTTTCCCAAGAAGGATGGGCCCTGTTGAGTCTGGTTCCTCTCTAGGAATTCTCCTCGACAGGAGTTTCTGTTCATCCTGCATTTTGTAAAGTTGCTTTGAGACAATATCTATTGGAAAAAGCGCTAAATAAATAAAGTTGACTTGACTTGACACATAACACATCAACGCTCACACCATATGTACAAACACATACATGCATGCACACACATGGTCTCACTCTGTACAGATAACACAAATTATTTAAAAATAAAATAATAAATGCTACTACTAAAGAACAATATTGATAAAAGTGCATCAGATATTTTGGAAGGAAAATGCAACCATTAGTACCCGTGACTTTGTGAGTGTGATATTTAGGAGATTTCCCACCCCACGCATGTTGAGGAATTTAGGTTCTGCCCCCGTGTTTCGGAACACCTTGAGCATGGGATGCCATTAGCATGTGAAAGCACGAGATCAATCCGCTAATGACTCAATTTCAGAACAAAGCCGGCGGCATCATTCAGGGGAGCGTGCGTGGAGCTGTGACGCCTGAATGGAACCCCGCACCCTCTGAGACGTCCCCACGCCACGGGCCGCCGCTTCTTTGTTCCGAAACGTCTGAGTTGAGCTTCTGAGCGCTGTCCTGCGATTGGTGGATCTGGGACCAATCATACATCAGACATTCTGGGTTGCTACATCAGCCACCAAATGATGATTAAATTTTCAGTATTTAACAAAAGAGCTCAGGGATGCAACGATACATTCACTATACAATACAACTTCCAATAACATTTCATCAAACAACTTGAAATGAAACTATTTATTCTTTTATTTAGAAGTACCAACTAAACACAAGTAAAAGTTATGTCATAAAATCTACATGTGAATGTATTTCATCAGCAGTGATTCGGGGGCCCCCGATTCTCCCTGTCCAGAGTTTACGGAAGGACGCACCACATTCGTGTTTCCAGCCCACCAGCTGTGAACCGTTTCCCAGCAACCTAAATTCATCGAGCATTAACAGTCTCACCGGGGAGCGCCTGTTTAAAAATAAAAAGCTTGATTTCTTCCTGCCGACTTTGCACTCAAGCAAAAAGTTTCCAGCCTGGATCTGATTGATCACTGAGGATTGTAGCTTCACTTCCTCTGTGAAACGCTACAGCTTCCTGGTAAAAAGCTTTCCAGACTGGGATTAATTTACAACTTCTTCCTGCCTCTAAAGTGGGCAACGGCTTCTCTCGCATTTCTTTGAGGGGTTTTACATTATACTGTCCTGTGATAAGATTAGTTAATATAATCATTTTTTTACTTCCACTTCAGGTGTTGCAACAGCAAAATAATGACGAGGCACTTACTCCAAAAAATAGCACAAACTGGTGATTGTGGTGGTTAGGTCACATGACCATTCATAATGTACAATAGGAATTGAAACCCTGAATAAGACTAAATATCTATATTAAGCTTTAATCTAGACATGAATTAATTTTATAGGATGACGAGGTGAGATGCAAAACATACTGGAATAAAAAGCTGAAGATCTGATGGAACAACTCGGCATCGCTGTGATGAAATCATGCAGCATTTCAACACTCACTTTTACCACAGTAGGTTTCGTTCCAGACCCGGTTTATGTGCTAATGTAGAGAGTCTGAAAATAACCTGTCCAGCTAAAATGTTTTTTGTATTAAATTGTTGATTGACTTCTTCTGGCTGATCACATCAGGAGGCGCCACAGTGAATTGTAACCCTCATTATTCCCTAGGTATATATTTAACAGTGAATGCCCATCCTGGTGCAAATCTATCATTTATCTGGGCATGGGACCGGCACCACAACACACTAATTTGTACATCCTAGTAGCTACACAGGTGGAAAAAATAGTGAAAACACATTCACTTTTATCATGAATCATGTGACTCCGATCTATTTCTCATAAGTCCATTAAACTGTTTATTGATTTGAATAAATTTTCTATGTTTGTGAAAAAAATACTGGGTAAATTTTCAGAGCCTCGTTAACTGAACAATTTTTTAGCTTATCATTTACCACAAATGTTTATCCTGGTCAGGGACAAGGTTGGTGTGACAGATTGAAGTGCAACAACACAAGTTTTTGTGTTTATTTTTAAATAAAATTATATTGTTTGTAGTCCATCTGTCTTAACGATGTCAAACATATTCTACAACCATTCCATCAACTACGATAATAAAAGGTTAGGGTCTGTGGCAAGACAGACAGACACACAGTCAGCCAGTAGACAGAGAACCAATGTTGAAGGTTTATTATGGGGTCTAGGTGCTCATAATCACTTCATCCTGATCAACAGCATTCTGTTTATCTGTAAACAAGAATGTGATGGGTTTGTTCCTTATTAAATAAGTACTACAGAGACGCAATTACACAAACTAATCCATCTCTAATCGTCCCGGCATCTGTTAGTATCGCATTCATCAGATTAAAATAAACCATTTGAGTTTGTAACAATAACACTGCGTGTTAATTCACTCTAAGTACATAGAACACGAGGTATTAAGGACAGTGTAGCCTAGTGGGTAGAGCATTGGGCTGAGAACCCAAAGGTTGGGGGTTCAAATCCAGGCTCTGCTACACTCCGCTACACTGCTGGATCCTCGAGCAAAACCCTTAACACTGTCTGCTCATTGTAAGTCACTTTTGATAAAAGCATCGGCTAAATGCAATGTAATGTTAAGTACAATATTTTCTGACTACAGATTTACACAGATTCTAGATTCTGATATTTAAACAAAAACAAATAAATGTGATGTAATGAGGAATTAAATCACTGTCGCCCATTGATAAATAATATAGACAATTACTGCAATATGGCAGTAATTGGTGTGGTTGCATTAAAATCTTCCAGTATTTACAGTAAATCCTACTTTTATTACATTCATGGGCTATTCAAAAGCTATGACAATAAACAGCTACACCAATGTGTGTGTGTGTGTGTGTGTGTGTGTGTGTGTGTGTGTGTGTGTGTGTGTGTGTGTGTGTGTGTGTGTGATGGACT